>VOPJ01006679.1:0-25942 GCA_014673585.1 Semibalanus balanoides | reverse complement strand
ACTCAGCAAAGAAATCCGTTTGTCAATCGGACGTGCGGTTGCAAAGATATCAGCTTCTCAGAGGCGTCGCCACGGGTCGGGTCGGGTTGGGCCGCTCATAATCAGATTTTTCCCATATACCACGTAAAGACGAGCGAGAGCTTCGCGCTCGCTCGTAATAATCAAATTCCAACAAAGAACAATATGTCGTGATGTAACAGCCTAGCTCGGACTCATCTATTACTAACTCACGTCTGTATCTCGTTCATACCTCATAACGAGAGAGACCACCGATAAGTCCTGGCTATAGCCACGCAGATTCAACAAGAGTATGAATACTAGGGCCCGCGCATACACAGCGCGCGTGACACACACGACACCCAGCGGCGTCCCAAAACGCCACCTAGTGGCCATCAGGCGAGCCTTCACATCACGAGCACAGCCTGGCTGAGACATTTGCTGCGCATTAGAGACATTAACGGCGCGGTGTCGGCGCGGCTTTGTGTGGGCTTATTGAGGACGTGTGATCGCTGTGCGCCGTTTTCGCCCCGGCTGGCTGTCACACATCCTCACACAACGCCGTTGCTGGTTAATGACGTCACTGGACTGCTTATGACGTCATTAGTAAAAATATAAAGTTAATTGTATAATAGTAGCCGTTTTCACGAGGGAATTATTTTTACCCATTAGTACCCGGTAATACCCACTAATATTTCATGAGTTTTGGGTAATTGAGTCTAAGAACACAGCTTTTCCAGGATATGTTTGGTATCAATTAAAACTTTGTGAATTATAAAGTTTCAATTGACACAACAACAAAAACGGGAGAAGCCGTATTCTTAGACTCAATTACCCAAAACGCACGCAATATTACCGGGTACTACCGAGTACTACCGGGTACAAATGAATCCTTCGTGAAAACGGCTATTTATTGTCTTTTTTCAGATATCGATATCTTCACTGTAATAGAAAGTAACTTGAAAATGTAACACCAGTAACGCGCTGTAGTTGGTGATGAACGTGCTAGAGCTAAAGAAATGTATAGTGAATGTTAACTCGATCGGGCAAGCAGTTTCTAATACACAAGAAGGATACGCACGTGCAGAGGCGCCAATCTTTTACTTGTGGGAAAGGGGCGGCTGAGAGGTCCCAAACTATATACCAAATTTGCGCACAATCGGCTCAGCCATTCCTGAGATATATAACAGGGGTGTGCACGTGCGCACGTGCAGAGGCACCCCACCCCTGCCTAAGTGGAAAAGCGGCGGCTGAGGGGTCCCTAACCACACACCGAATTCGAACACAATCAGCCCAGCTGTTGGAAAGTTTTTGTGCAAAAGCATCTTTAAACACCCCTCACGCGGCACGCTGCACGCGCAGTGGTAGTTACCCACAGAGTCGGCACTGGTATCAAGCCGGGTAGATTGGACATGGGGCTACTCAGCAAAGAAGCCCGCTTGTCATTCGAACGTGCGGTTGCAAAGATATAAGCTTCTCAAAAGTGTCACCACGGGTCGGATCGGGTCGGGTCGGGCTGGATAGGGTCGAGCCGGGCCGCTCATAGTCAGATTTTCCCCATATACCACGGAAAGACGAGCGAGCGCTTCGCGCTCGCAATTACTGAAAGTAGCAGAACCTTTCCATATTTCCCGAGCTCCTGTCAACAATATCGCAATGGCTCAACGAAGTAAGTATCGCAAAGCCAGACGTCCCACTTTGTAGGTTTGTATGAACTAAATGAAATCGCAGATTGGTTCCACACGTTGACGCGCAGAACAGACTTGTAATTAGCGCCATCAGTGAAAACTGCCTCGCCGAAAGGCATGCAGTTCACATCAGGGCTCCACCACGCTGCGGATTGTTTGTAGAACACAGTGCCGTCGCGTTCTGATGACCACGGTAACGACAGGAGGGTTTCCAGCGCCGGCCGAGAGACGCTTTGAGCAGCGATTTATCAGCTCGTGACATCAATCCTGGCGTTAATTCGCAGGCATGTACAGGAGGATGAAGTGGTCGCTGATTTTGTAGGTTGTTGACTAATGATATATAGCACCAAGGCGGTCTGCTATATGAACGAGACAGAAGTGATAACTGGTATTACACAATGTTCAAGCATGACATCTAAAACAGGTTGCTGAAGTCTCTATAGCGTTCACATGTGGTTATTTGCATGCAACTTATTTGCATGCGATTATTGAATGTGATTATTGCCAGCGAACCTCAGCACCGGGGAACAGCCCAACGCAGTGCCCAGTGGCAATATCGAACCACAACCACAGAGCCCAGCATCTGTGGCGCTCAGTCTCCTGATCATCCCACCAGTCAGTAGCCTTCTAAGCCGGGTGTAACCGGTTAGGCGCACTCTCCGCCTCATTACCGCCAGGTAACGGCTGGTAACGGCTGGTAATTGGCGGCGGCAGGCAGTGTAACGGGTCAATAATCGGCTCTGGGCCACAGTTGATCGGATCCGACCAGATCTAACGAGATCTAACCAGAACAGACCAGCCGAGGCCAGATCAGAGAAGATACCAGATCTAATGAGATCTAACCAGATCAGACCAGAAGAGGTTAGATCAGAAAAGATACCAGGTGATTGCGGGGGTGGGTCAGATCCGAATCAGCGAGATGAGAAGTCAGTCCGATGCTTACAGCGATGGAAGCGGCGTGTTCAATATCACGCTGCAGCAGATCAGGAGGGAAGGGCGAGTTTAATGGCACGATGCAGCAGATTAACAGTCACGAGAGACGATAGGACTGTTAACAGCTGCCGTTCGCAGTCTTGAACGGCTTCTATGAGTTACGGGACCGGGCGGTAGAGATGGGCTTTATGTGCCCCATGGTGGCGTAGGCTGTAGAGCGCTGGGCTCGCAATCCGTCGGTTCCATGTTCGAGTCTGGCTACTGGCGAAGTCTTTCGGTTCCCGTGGGAGCTCCTGACGTAAATACCGGCGGTTATATCGTCGTAAAGTCCGGAGCCTCGGCGCCGGGGAGCGGTTTATGTGAGAGTCGCACGTGAGCTTACGGTGTCGGATGGGATGGCAGGAGGATGAAATGTGGCTGAGGGAAGCCTAAGAGCTTGAAGAGTTTGCTAGTTTCTGGACTTATTTTCGCATGCAACAGGTTTGGTTCAAAATAAAGGTGATGGTGCAATGATAATTGAGGCATCTTTATGGATGTTATGTCCGATGCAAATATGTGCTAGCTCAACGACACTCTTTTCATATTGCATCCGAGCATTTATACCAATACAAGTTCACATAATCTTTGATTCTAATAGCGTCATATTGGTAAACATAGGGAAAGTGCATATTATATCATTGAATACGACTATATTATACTTAATCATGCGCGTATCGTTTCGCTTTTATGACTTGCTCGTTGGAAAAAAGCGTCCCTGGCAGCAATTTGCGGTAATTTGTGGTAGCAGTTCGCGGTTGTCGTCATATCGGAGCGTGACGTCACTGGCTTTCATCCCGTGGAAGCACCAGCTGGCCAATGTTGGGCATCAAAAGTTACCCTGACGTCACACTGTGATAACTGACCTGACGTTAAGCTGTGATAGCTGACCTGACGGAATGACAGATAAATTACCTGACGGATTGACAGATAACTGACCTGACGGAATGACAGATAACTGAATTGTTGGAATGACAGATAACTGACCTGACGGAATGACAGATAAATTACCTGACGGATTGACAGATAACTGACCTGACGGAATTATAGATAACTGACCTGACAACATGACAGAAAACTGATCTGACAACATGTCAGATAACTGATCTGACGGAATGACAGATAACTAGCCTGACGGAATGACAGATAACTGACCTGACGGAATTACAGATAACTGACTTGACGAAATGACAAATAACTCAACAGTCCTGACTGAATGACAGATAACTGACCTGATGGAATGGCAGATAACTGACCTGACGGAATGGAGATAACTGACCTGACAGAGTGACAGATAACTAACATTACGAAATGACAGATAACTACCATGATTGCATGACAGTGAACAGGCATGACAGCATGACAGGTAACTATCATGACGGTGTGACAGATCATGGACATGAGTCGTGACTGACGTGTGTCAGACATGGCGCTGGGACGGGCGACAGGCTGTAGACAGACACAGCGCTGGGACGGCGACAGGCGTTGACAAGCACATTGGCGCTGGGACGGGGCGACCAGGCTGGACAGACACAGCGCTGGGACGGGCGGACAGGGGCTGTGGCAGACATGGCGCTGGTGATGGCGACAGGACTGTGACAAGACACAGCGCTGGGACGGGTGACAGGCTGTGACAGACACAGCACTGGACGGGGGACAGGCTGTGACAGCACACAGCGCTGGGACGGGCGACAGGGCTGTGACAGACATGGCGCTGGACGGGGACAGGACTGTGACAGACATGCGCTGGGACGGGGCGGACAGGCTGTGACAGACATGGCGCTGGGACGGGCGACAGGCTGTGTCAGACATAGCGCTGGGACGGGCGACAGGCTGTGACAGACACAGCGTTGGGGACGGGCGACGGCTGTGAAGACACAGCGCTGGGACGGGCGACAGGCTGTGACAGACATGCGCTGGGACGGGGGACAGGCTGTGACAACATGCGTGGGACGGGGCGACAGGCTGTTACGACATGGCGCTGGACGGGCGACAGGCTGATGACAGACTGGCGTGAGAACGGGCGACAGGCATGTGACAGACATGGCGCTGGGACGGGCGACAGCTGTGATCAGACACAGCGCTGGACGGGCGACAGGCCTGTGACAGACACAGCGCTGGGACGGGCGACAGGCTGTGACAGACACAGCGGCTCATGACGGGCGACAGGCATGCTGACAGACATGGCTGGACGGAGGGACACTGTGACAGACATGGCGCCTGGGACGGCGACAGGCTTGTGACAGACATGACGCTGGTCGGCGAACAGGCTGTTGGAGACATGGCGCTGGGCGGGCCAGGCTTGACAGACATGGCGCTGGGACGGTGCGACAGGCTGTGACAGACACAGCGCTGGGACGGGGGACAGGCTGTGACAGAACAGCGCTTTGGGACGGAGCGACAGGCTGGACAGACACAGCGTGGACGGGCGACAGGTGTGAAGACACAGCGCTGGACGGGCGACAGGCTGTGCAGACACAGCGCTGGACGGGCGACAGGCTGTGACAGGACACAGCGCTGGGACGGGCGCAGGCTGTGACCAGACATGGCGGCTGGGACGGGCGGACAGGCTGTAGACACGACATGGCGCTGGGCGGGGACAGGCTGTGACAGACAAGCGCTGGGACGGGCGGACAGGCTGATGACAGACATGGAACGCTGGACGGGCGACAGGCTGTGACAGACACAGCGCTGGACGGGGGGACCAGGCTTGTGACAGACCACAGCGCTGGGGAACGGGCGACAGGCTGTGACAGACATTGGCGCTGGGACGGGGGACAAGGCGTGACAGACATGGCGCTGGGACGGGCGAAGGCTGTGACGACATGGCGCTGGGACGGGGCGACAGGCTGTTGACAGACATGCGCCTGGCGGGCGACAGGCTGTCGAAGACACAGCGCTGGTTAACGGGCGACAGGCGTGACAGACATGGCGCTGTGGGGACGGGACAGGCTGTGACTATACATGCGCTGGCGACGGGCGACAGGCTGTGCAGACATGGCGCTGGGACGGGCGACAGGATGTGACAGACAGGGCTGGGACGGCGACAGGCTGTGCAGACCACGCGCCTGGGACGGGCGACAGGCTGTGTCAGACATGGCGTGGGACGGGGGACAGGCTGTGCAGACAGCGTGGGACGGGCGACAGGCGGCTGTGACAGGCACAGCGTGGGAACGGGGACAGGCTGTACAGACACAGCGCTTGGGACGGGCCGACAGGCTGTGACAGGACACAGCGCTGGGACGGCCGAACAGGCTGCTGACAGACATGGGCGCTTGGGACGGGCGACAGGCTGTGCCAGACATGGGCGCTGGACGGGACATGGCTTGTGACAGGACACTAGGGCTCTGGACGGGCACAGGCTGTGACAGACACAGCGCGGATGGGACGGGCGACAGGTCTGTGACAGACACAGCGCTGGACGGGCGACAGGCTGTGCAGAACAGCGCGGCGGCGACAGGCTGTGGACAGACACAAGCGCTGGGACGTGGCGACAGGCTGTGACAGAACATGGCGCTGTGGGACGGGCGGACAGGCATGTGACAGACCATGGCGTGGGCGGGGCGACGGCGTTGTTGACAGACATGGCGCTGCGGACGGGCGACAGGCTTGTGACAAGACATGGCGCTGGGTATCCGGGGCGACAGGCTGGTAACGGACACAGCGTGGGGACGGCGACAGGGCTTGACAGAACACGCGCTGGGACGGGCGACGGCTGCTAACAGACACAGCGCTTGCGGAGACGGGCGACAGGCTGTGACAAGGACATGGCGCTGGGACGGGCGACAGGCTGTTGGACAGGGACACAGGCTGGGGACGGGCGACAGGCTGTGACAGAACAGGCTGGGAGGCGAACAGGCTGTGACAGACACAGCGCTGGGACGGGCGCAGGGCTGTGACGACATGGCCGCTGTGACGGGCGACAGGCTGTAAACAGACACAGCGCTTGTGACGGGCGGAAGGCTGTGACAGACAATGGCGCTGGGACGGGCACAGGCTGTGACAGACATGGGCTGGGCGGGGACAGGCTGTGTCATACACGTGCCGCTGGACGGGCGACAGGCTGTGCACATGGCGCTGGACGGGCGAACAGAGCTAGTGACAGACACAGCGCTGGGACGGGCGACAGCGCTGTGAAACATGGTCGCTGGGACGGGCGACAGGCTTGACAACACAAGCGCTGGGACGGCGACAGGCTGTGACAGACACAAGCGCTGGACGGACGACAGGCTGTAACAGGACACAGCGCTGGGCGGGCAACAGGACTGTGAAGACATGGTCGCATGGACGTGCGACAGCTGTGTCAGACATGGCCACTGGGACCGGGCACAGGCTGTGACAGACACAGAAACGCGGGACGGGCGACAGTCTGTGACAGACACAGCGCTGGACGGGCGAACAGGCTTACAGGGACACGCGCTGGACGGGCGACGGCTGGGACAGACCACAGCGCTGGACGGGCGACAGGCTGCTGACAAGACAACAGCGCTGGACGGGGCGAAGGCTGTGACAGACACAGCGGCTGGGCGGGCGACAGGCTGTGACAGACACAGCGCTGGGACGGGCGGACAGGCTGTGGACGACATGGCGCTGGGACGGGCGACAGGCTGTGACAGACACAGCGCTGGGACGGGCACAGGCTGTGACAGACACGCAGCTGGGACGGGCGACAGGCTGTGACAGACTGGCGCCTGGGACGGGGCGACAGGCTGTACAAGACATGGCGTGGGGACGGGCGACAGGCTGTGACAGACACAGCAATGGTGACGGGCACAGCTGATAACAGACACAAGCGCTGGGAGGGCCGACAGGCTGCTGACAGACATGGCGCTGGGACGGCGGCGACAGGCTGTGACAGGACATGGCGCATGGGACGGGCGACAGGCTGTTGACAGACATGGCGCTGGGACGGGCGACAGCTGTGACAGACACAGCGCTGGACGGGGCAGGCTGTGACAGACATGGCGCTGGGACGGGCGACAGGCTGTTGAAAACAAAAAACAGACACGCCGCTGGGACGGGCGACGGCTGTGAAAGACATGCGCTGGGACGGCGACAGGCATGTGACAGACAACAGCGCTGGGACGGGCGAGCAGGCTGTGACAGACACAGCGCTGGGACGGGCGACAGGCCTGTGACAGACATGGCGCTGGCGACGGGCGACAGGCTGTGTCAGACATGGCGCTGGACGGGCGACAGGCTGTGGACAGGACAGCGCTGGGACGGGCGACAGGCTGTGACAGACACAGCGCTGGACGGGCGACAGGCTGTGTCAGACATGGCGCTGGGACGGGCGACAGGCTGTGACAGAACAGCGCTGGGAGGGGCGACAGGCTGCAACAGACACAGCGCTGCGGCGGGGACAGGGCTGTGACAGACATTGGCGCTGGACGGGCCGACAGGCGTACAGACACAGCGCTGGGACGGGCACAGGCTTGTGACAGACACAGCGCTGGGACGGCGAAGGCTTGCAGACACAGCGCTGGGACGCGGCGACAGGCTGTGACAGAACAGCGCTGGGACGGGCGAGGCTGTGAGCAGACACAGCGCTGGGACGGGCCGACCAGGCTGTGACAGACCAGCGCTGGGGACGGCTTACAGGCTGTGAAGACATGGCGCTGGGACGGGCGACAGGCGTTAACATGACCAACAGCGCTGGACGGGGCGACAGGCTGTGACAGACACAGCGCTGGGAACGGGCACGGCTGTTGACAGGACACAGGCGCTGGGACGGGCACAGGCCTGTGGACAGACACAGCGCTGGACGGGCGAAGCTTGGTGGATGTCATGCAATTACTGATGGGCGACGAATTGGGCGATAAGCCGATCCTCTGACAGCTGACCAGGTGTGGGCGGTAAACAGTATTCGTCGCGAGTAAAGCAGCGACGGGCGGTGGGCGGTGGGCGGTGGGCGGTGGGCAGTGGGCGGTGGGCGGAGGGCGGTGGGCGACCAGCGGTTGGCGACGGACGGCGGGCGGTGGGCGACCAGCCGTGGGCGGTGGGCGGTGGGCGGCCGGCGTCACCGCCACCGTCCCCGTTACCCGCTCGGCAGCGGGCCCAGTCGGGCGGAACGGAGCCGGCAGAGTCACCAGGTGGACGGCAGCCTCCGCCGACAGTCAGTCGTCGGAGAACAGTGGAGGAGACAGCACGCAGCCCTGGGAGACGCTGTGACAACCTGGTCCGCCGGGGAGGTGCAGACAGGAGTGTGGACGAGCAGTGCGACGATTGGACAGGTGTGGAGTGCTGTGGAGCTGAGGTGCAGTGGAAGCGAAACTGGGAGAGGACAGTCACCAGTAGTGGAGTGGACAACTTGCAGTGGAACAGTGACGTAAACGCGTCGTGAGTCAGTAACGTCCAGTTCGCACTCTAGCACGGACAGACTTTTGACAATGAGCAACGGCACGCTTATCACGCAAATGAGCAGCATGCTATAACTGCAGTCCATTTCTTATCACGAGACGTTACTCGTAAAACGCATAAATACTAGGAAACATTCGTGATGGCCCCTCTCTACGCTCACGCCAAAGCGCGGAACTCAGACTCGGCCTTGCTCTGTGAATATTGAAGCTCATTAGCCAGAGATTTTCAGTGGGTCAGTAGAACTGAACTCCCTATTCGAACCGTGGGAGCAGGACGTGTGTAAATTGTCGGAGCTCTACCATTACCGAGACGCCTCAGTCATCAGCTGATCGACAGGTGCTCATCACAGACCTGCAAGTACGTCTACACACAAAGCAACTCACGAGAAAACTCACGGAAAATCACGGAAGCTCGCGGAAACTCAAGGAAACTCACGGAAGCTCTTAGAAGCTCACGGAAATTCACAAAAGCTCGCGGCAACTGTCGGAAACTCGCCTAAACTCACAGAAACTCAGCAATCGATTTATTTGCTCAACTGATACAAGGCTGAGGCTAAGTGGCGTCCAGAAGAGCGTCGCGTGCCGTGTTAGGCAGAGAAGCGTCGTGTGCCGTGTTAGGCTGTGTGTGCCTGTGTGTTAGGCAGTGTGAGTCTGACACCCGCGTCATCGCTGACCGCACCTGAGAGTGAATCGAACACGGACACTGGCACGCAGTGGTCTTCAGTGGGCCGGCGCAGTGGTCTTCAGTGGGCCGGCGCAGTGGTCTTGAGTGGGCCAGCGCAGTCACGCGGCACGCAGCACACACCGAGCGCCGGTCACGACGGCGCAGTCGGCTACCGGCGGCCGAAGCGGCAGTAGAGAGTGCCGCGCTGCTGGACTTTACGAAGGCGTTTGATGCGAGTTTCGCGAGTGGGGTAGTGATAAGTGGAGTTTGGATAACTCTCTGGAGTGCAGTGTGTGTGATAGACAGTGAGTGAGGGCAGCGAGGGAGTGCTGCGTCTGTCGAACCGGGAGTCAGACCGCGATTTAACGATGGGTCACGGGTGCAGCACAGGGACGTGACATATCCCCTGCTGTATTCCCCACACCACCACCACCAGCCATGGCGGACTCGGCGGCCGCCTCTCGAAGCCGCGTCATCCATCCTTCCCAGGTGCAGTACGGCCCGCCACCTATCGTCCACTACGGCACCTTCTCCTCACCGTCCCCGATCCCTCGCCGGCCATCGAGTCCCTCCGGCTGGCGCCCGTCCCCCAGCGGCGACTCCGACGAATGGGTACCCACCGGAGGCCGGAGACGGCCTCCCTCGAGCCCCCCGCGCCGGAACTCCGGCTCCCAGCGGCGCCGTCCGACCGGCGCAGCGTCTCGACCTGACCTCACTCGGCCGTCTGACCTCTCGCTGGACGCCAAGCAGCAGCACACCGTGCTCAGGGACGTCACCTCCATGCTGCAGCTGGCCAGGCAGCAGAACCGCTGGCCGGCCGGGGCGCTCGACGCGAACGAGCACGCGGCGACCCGTGGGCACGACCACCAACAGCCACCGCGTGTGTACGAGATGGAGGCGTTCCGCACCGGTGGACCCGGCGGAGTCGGAGGACTTGGTAAACCCAGCGGACCTGGTGTACCGAGCACACCCAGTGTGCTCGGCGGAGCTGGTGGACCAGGCGGACTCGGGGGGTTCAAGGGATTCGGTGGAAGTGGTGGCACAGGATGGGGTCAGGATGCGTTCCAGTTTGACCAGTGGGTCCCGAAGGCAAGTGTAACGACTGCAGCACCCTCGGCACCGGCAGCACCGGCAGCACCAGCAGCACCGGCAGCACCTGTGGCGGTGACGACGGAGTCATGGCGGTATGGAGAAAAGAACAACTACGGTGATGGAAAGGCGACGACAGAAGATGGCGGCGCCGCAGGAGGAGTGAGAAGGCAGCAGGGGGAGAGCCAGGCGGCAGTGGAGCGCGACTCACTACCCGACAGCAGTCCAGGTGGGAAGTACCAAGCCGCACGTCCTTCCTCACACTACGGTGAGGAGTCCAAGGGACGCTACCCAGCCGCGCGTCCCGGCTCCCACTATGGTGAGAAGGCAAAGGGACGTTACCCCGCTTCTCGCCCGTCTCACTATGGTGAGAAGCCAAAGAGACGACCGGCTCATGGGCATGTTAACCAGCACAACAACAGCAAGGGACGCTACCCGGCGGCAGGACCGGCCTCTCACTACGGTGAGAAGTCTAAAGGACGCTACCCGGCCGCAAGACCCTCTTCTCACTATGGCAGCAAGCCCAAGGGGCGACCCGGCAAACCGAAAGGCACCGGCCACCGAATAAAAGCCTCCGGACACAGGACCAAAGGCCACGGTCACAAGACGAAGGGGCGCTACCCCGCCGCCCGACCGTCGCACTACGGCCAAACTTCCAAGGGCAAGTACCCCGCGGCTCTGCCGTCGTCCCACTACGGCGAGCCGAAGCCGGTGTGGTCCGAGCTGGCGTCTCCAGTGCGACCCAGGCCCTCGACGTGTCAGTGCGACGCGTACAACAACTTCGGCGCCACGGTCGGCACCACCACCCTCCTGCTGAACGCCGTCCTGTTCGTCCTCCTGGCTCTGGCCAACGGCGGCGGACTGGGACGAGAGATGGCTGGATCGCGTGATGCTCCAGCGCTGCCGCCTCTTAGTCCGGAGATCTCCCACCAGGCGCTCCAGTTCGCATGCGACCTGATGGGATTCACTGAGCCAGATCTCACAGGACATGATAACTTCCGACCGGATGTGACCGGAGGCGACGGTTTCCGGCCAGACTTCCGGCCAGATGGGAAACGCAACGTCACCGTCACGATTGCCGAGGTGTTCGGGGAAGGCGGGGTGCAGACGATGGGAAGTGTGAGCGGCTGGAACAGGTACGGTTCGGCTGGAACAGGAGGAAACGGAACTGGCGCTGGTGGAACCGGAACTGGCGCTGCTGGAACCGGAACTGGCGCTGGAGGAACCGTATCTGGCACTGGAGGAACCGGAGCTATCGGAGCTGAAGGAAATGGAATTGCCACTGCCGGTTCGGTGGAAGTTAATGGAAACATGCACTACGGGATGTCACCCGCGGAGGCTGCAGCGCAGGCGTCCATGAGCATACCGATCGACTATGGCATGACTGGTGGCAGGCCGACGTCGGCTGCTGCCATGGACGCGCCGGGAGGCGCTGGAGTCAGCTCTCTGGGTGTCGCAAGTCCCGCTCAAAACGCACAAACTCCAGGTTCACCATCACAGGGCAGCACGTCCAGCGCCTCTGCAACGTCACCGCCCGGCACAACACCGGTGAGGTCGTCTTCTCCATCACCACCCGGCGCTACCGAAACTGACCCTGCCTTCGTGGACGTCACTCCGAGCCCTCTGGTGGTGACCCGGCCAACCCCTGTCCGACCTGACGCTGCCCAGTTCTGCCAGGGACTCTGCATAGAGACCGTGCACGGCGTGTATCCTATCGCCGGACAGACGCCTGCCGACGCTGGAGGCCCGATCTCGAGCCTGCCGAAGCCAGTGGTGACGAGCCTGCAGAATCCGACGGTGACTGGGAGGCCGGGCGGCATCGTCACAATCTCCAGCTTCGGCCAGACGTTGCCGGACGAGCAGGTGGTGTCCAGTGGACAGACGCAGCCGCCGTCTGCCCCGCAGCAGCCATTCTCCGGCCAGAGGCCTGGAGGCTCGCCAGGTCAGAGGCCTGGAGACTCGCCCGGTCAGAGGCCTGGAGACTCGCCCGGTCAGAGGCCTGGAGGCTCGCCAGGTCAGAGGCCTGGAGGCTCGCCAGGTCAGAGGCCTGGAGACTCGCCCGGTCAGAGGCCTGGAGGCTCGCCTGGTCAGAGGCCTGGAGGCTCGCCTGGTCAGAGGCCTGGAGGCTCGGACGGTGGTGGAGGAGGCTCGTACGATGGCGGAGGAGGCTCGTACGATGGCGGAACGCCCTCTGGGGATGTATTCGGTGGTGAAGGGTCAGCTCCGGCGGCTCCGTCATTTCCGGGAGCTTCCGGAGCCTCGGGAACTGCGGGACCTGCGCCAGCTTCGGTAGAGGGAGGCGGCGATTTCGGTGGCGCAGGCGGCGGTGAGACAGCCCCTGGAGGTGGCGTCAGTGGTGAGAGCGCTCCCCTAGCGAGCGGGGGCTTCCCCAACGCTCCCCTAGCGAGCGGGGGCTTCCCGAACGCTCCCCTGGCGGACGGTGGGTTCGCGAATCATCCATCCGCGACAGTGCCGAGTCTGGCAGACCTGTTTGGCCTGCCGGACGGCCTTGACACCGACGCTGGACAGCCGTCTGCGGAGATGAACGTCACCAAGGGAGGTGGGATGACCACGTATGTGATCCAGAATCAGACCATCATCACAGCTAACCGGCCATTAGTGATGCAAACTCACCACCACCGGCCGGCATCAGTGATGGACACTCACCACCAACGGCCGCCGGTGATGCAAACTCAGGACAACGTCGAGCAACCGCAGTTGCCGCCGGACGTCTCCAATCTGCTCCAGAACCTGCTGGACGTCTCCGACATCGATAATGAGGTGACGTCAGTGTCCGGGAGGCCGGCGTCACCTTCAGCCACTGGTCCAAATGGACTGAACGTTGCGTCTCAGGGTGACGCTGAAGTCACGACAGCGATAGGTGACACGACTTCAGAGAGCGTCATGACGTGGATCGTTCCGGGTCAAGGCAACGTCATGCCTCCCAGCAATGACGGCACTGCAGTTCCAGCTTCACCTCCTGCTCAAAGCTTGCAGCCTTTGTCTGGAGATCAACCCACTGCCGTCACCGCAGCTCCAGCGCCTACTCAAAGTCCGGCGACTTCCACCCAAGGCCGTCCCACTAACTCAGACGTCTTCTCGCCTGAAGTCCAGCCGACTGCAGCGGAGGGCGATTCTTCCGCCGGTGAACTGATCACGTTCGAGAGCTTCCCAGCCATTCCTGTGACGTCCCAGCCTGCGGCATCCCCCGGCGGCGGCACCTCCTCCGTCGTGGACAGCATCATGGGCAGCATTACGTCCATCATGTCCGGCTTCGTTGGTGGTAGCATCACAGGTTCAACGCAAATCACGTCAACGACTGGCGGGCAAACAACAACTTCAACTTCATCTACATCTACATCAGCAGAAACGTCATCAACAGCAACAAGCTCATCATCTTCCACGGCTTCTTCAACTTCTACATCTTCATTTTCAACTTCATCTTCAGCTTCGTCTTCAACTACATCATCAACTTCATCTTCAGTTTCATATTTCCCAGCAACACCGGAAGGAGCTCCATCTCCTCCCGTCGCTACAACACCCTCTCCTACCACACCCGGAAACAACCTCCCCGAGACGAACGCCCCTGATGGTGAAACTCTGCTGCCAAACCTGTTGATTCTTCCTCCCGGCACCGCGACATTACCCTCAACACCATCGGCTGTAGCCGTCACGCCCGGCGCGCCACAACAGCCGGTCGAGATGACAACGTCCCAGGTCGGCATCGGTACCTGGTTCGAGGCGGAGAACCCATCTCCTCCCGCCGGGATACCGTCAATACTGGAGATCCTCGCCCAGCTCGGTGAGGTAGAACACCACGACCCGGTCCAGTATCCTGACGGGACGTTCGGCCTGGTGATACTCCCTACCACCGAGCAGGGAGACTCCTCTACGCTCCGCACAACTCCGCTCCACGCTCCTCGCCACGCCCCGCCCACGCCCCCGTTGACAGCGGGGACCACCGCCACGCTGCCGCCGCCGACCGCAGCGTGGAGCCAGCTCGTCACGTTCAACGACTTCGGGTTCTGGAAGCCCACGACGCCGCGTCCGTCGAGTGTGCTGTCTCTGAAACCTGCTCCGCCACGATCGCCGTCGGACTCGTCGTCTCTGAGGCCCGGAGCTGCACCGCCGCCGTCCGGCGCCGGCAGCTTCACCAGCTCCATGTTCGGCGTCAACCAGCCGGGATCCTCCGTCCAGGGCCTCCGACCCGAGTACGACGATCCCGCAGCGCCGGCGGCGCAGACGACCGAGAGCGAGATCCTGTTCCTGGGCCCGCCTCAGGAGTGGGAGCTGAACAGTCTGTTCGACGCGATGGTGGCCGGGAGGCCAGCGACGGAGGCTCCCGTCGACAGCGACGTCACCATCAGCATCCAGCAAATCGATCCGAACGCTCCGATGATGATGATGGCGGGGAGACTGAATGTCACGGACTCTCCCATCATATCCATCTCTCCGCAGAGGCCCGGCGTCACGGCGCCTGTCACCGCGCCGGTCACCGGGCCTGTCACCGGGTCAGCCAGTGGAGCGGTCACTTCACCTGGCACTACTGCTACAGGCAGCGGAGCTTTCGCGGCAGGAGAGAGTGCCGTAGAATCGACCACTGAGCCGTACATGGTCCAGGCGGAGCTGGTAGAGGACTCGACGACTTCCGCTGCTCGACCTGCCGCTGGTGGGACAGTGGTGAGCGGCTCAACTCAGTCAGCGCAGGGAGTTTCTCAATCGACGAGTGGCACCACGTCCGCGTCGCAGAGTGGCACCACGTCCGCGTCAAGCTCACAGACGGCCATGAGCTCTGGAGCGCCCGGCGCCAGCTCCTGGACCACCACGTACAGCACGTCGCTGAACGTTCAGAGCAATATTGTGCACGACGACGCCGAGAACAACCTGATATCTAGCCTGCTGTCCAACACGTTCGACTCGCGTCCGCCCACCACTCAAGAGCCGTCGTCATGGTCGGGAAGTTCGTGGTTGGACGGCACTGAGGCGTTCGACTTCACGAGCCCTGATGCCGCCCCAGGAAGCACACTTCCGGCGTCATCGAGCCCATTCTTCACGACCCAGCCGAGGCCTCAGCCCGTCACCTTCAACTCGCTCGGCTTCTGGAAACCCACCCGTCGTCCTATCGCCTTCAACCGGCTCAAGAACAAGTACCGCCGTCCTTCAACATCGCCACCCTCAGCATCACCACCGCCCACCACCACCGTCACACCACAGCCTGCCGCTCCCACGGAAAGAGTCTGGATCTCCCCTGAACCAGTCTGGGTCTCCCCTCCTGCCACGGTCAGTACCATCACCGAGGAATCCCTCCCCGGTCTCCTGGGCTCCCTGTTCGCCAGCATTGTCCGCCGGACTCCAGCCAGCATTGTTCGCCAGACTCCTGGCGATCTTCCGGCCGAAGATGCCGCGGCGGTGACTGCGCAGGACGGCACCACGCCAGCCTCTGTGCGGCGTCCTGCCACGCCCTCCGCCGGGGGTAGGCCTTGGTACATCATCGGCCCGGTCATGACGCCTCCACAGGGTGCAGCCACCGCGGGGGTGACAATGTTCCCGAGCGGGCTAATTCCGGCGTCCTTCGCGACACCGGAAATGTCAACTTCCGGTTTTGCTGCATCGCAAGTAGCGAGTTCCGGTTTCACGATGCAGGACATTGCAACTTCTGGTTTGACGAAGGCACCGGTAATATCGACTTCCGGTCTGACTTCTGAACCTCCAGCTACAGAACGCCCGACACCTGTCACACCTCAATACAACAAATACGGCTTCTGGAAGCCGGAAAAACGTCCGTACCACAACACCCTGCAGATGCTGAAGCAGAAGTACCGGAAGCTGACGCAGGCGGGGCGGTCGGCGGATGGACAAACGGTCGGAAGAGGAGCTCACTTGAGACGGGAGTCGGGACATGCCGGTGGCCGAGACAGTGAAAGACAGAGGCGTGCTGTGACTTCCGACGCTGCAGAGGCCATCGCGGAGAGCACGGCTGATACGGCATCTGACGCCTCCTCATACAGCGCAGCTTCTCGTCATCACCGTGACCCTGAAACGAGTTATAATGACACCGAGAATGCCTTCTCCAATGCCTTTGAAAGTACAACTTCTGACACGGCTTCTAACGTCACCTCTGAATATGACGTGACATTCGACCATGACGTCACATCCGACTATGACATCTCATCTGACTCGGACATCCCACCTGACTCCGACATCCCTTCTGACATCCCCGCTGACATCACCGCTGACATCCCCGCTGACATCCCCGCTGACATCCCCGCTGACATCACGTCTCGCCTCCTGGAGAGCGTCGGACGCAGTCTGCACTCCCCGCCCGAGAGCCCGCGCTCCGCCGCCGCCGCCGCGCGCAGCTTCCGCGCCTCGCTTCGCCGCCAGTCGCGAGCGAGGCGCTTCTCCGGACGCTGCGTCACAGAGTGCTGGCTCGGCACGGTCGGCATCCTCGGCGGCGTCGGCGGACTGGCCGCTCTCACGCTCCCCGTGTACGCCCTCGTGGCGGCGTCGCTGGCGTCGTCAGGGTCAGCAGCTGCAGCCGGCACAGCAGGTGGAGGAGGTGGAGGAGGAGGTGGAGGAAGGGGGTGGGAGGGGGTGGGGACTTTGGGATCTTCCCGGGTCTTTTGTTCGATGAGCCGGTGCCTCCGGAGCCGGTGCCGGCTGTGGGAGCCCCGGCGCCGCCAGACCCGCTGCTGCCAGGGCTGGTTGTGCTCCCTCCAGGAGTGCTGCCGATTACGGACGATGTGGGGGCGCCTGCTCCGCTGGTGGGGCCGCCTGCTCCGCTGGTGGGGCCGCCGGCGCCGTCGAAGCCACTGGGGACCCCAGCGGCGCCACCAGGACCACCAGCGCCACCAGCGCCGCCACCAGGAACGCCGGAGTTCGGTGAGTGGCGAGGAATGGAATGGAGGAATGGAATGGCGAGGTTTGTGCTTCGTGCTGGTGTTTGGTACTTTTATTGTTGCGGTCGGGTCAGGAGGTGAGGATTGTTAAGGATGAAAGTGTTATTTCGCGGAAGAGATTTGCATTGAATCGCAGCATTGATTTAGCTTCAAGTTGTTTTGATCGTCTACGGTGTGACGTCCTCATTGTTTCCTCGGTGTGTCCTCAATTTTTCCTCAATGTTTTCTCAATGTTTCCTTAATGTTTCCTCAACGCTTTCTCAATGTATCATCCGTTTCCTCTCAGTTCCCGTACTCGGCGCTGCGGAAGCCGGGGGAGAGGACTACAAGGAGGACGAGAACTACGATCCCGACGATGGCTTCTTCGTCTTCCCGGAAGACGAGTACGAGGACACGGGTCCCTCCTCGCAGGGTCCTCAGGGTCCGGAGGGGCCCGTGGGTCCTCCGGTCCCGCAGAAGCCTCCGCTGAGATTTAAGCCAGGTTAGTGTGCGTCAAACATAATCCCACTGCGGCAAACACGATAAAATATGATGTCACTCACACGTGCATTCCAACACGCTGCCAATGTGAGGTGTGTGTATGGCTTTTTGTGTTTTGTATCGTGCTGCTCGTGTTGGGTGATGTTTTTAGATGTTGTATTGGTGCTGCTTTTACAACGTTGCGGGTAGAAAAGTATTGTTTGTGACATGCAGATCATTTTGAATAATTTCAGACAACTTGTTTTTACCATACAAATGCAAAGTGCACAGTTGGCGGCGCATATGGTACTGTAATGTTAGAACATGATACCTACTAGGCAAAGTTAAAGTTAAAAACTGATCATATAGAGAAAAGCTACGATTTCAGATAGCTATAGACATTATATGCACTTTACCTAACAAATTTCACACAACAATTTTTATCGGTCAAAATATGCAAATGCAAATATTTCGTTAGACCTAAAGGAGATAACGAATGTTGTGAGCTATCGTACGGAGGTTTATCAGTGTTTGTGCGACGAACATGAAGACAGAATAAGATACAAATAGATGGAATGTTTATTGAATATTAAAATAAATAAAGATCAAAATTATTATTGATTGATATTTGGATACACAGATCTTCATAACAATGAATTAGCTATAACAAGTTGTTTTAGATAATTCATTCTGAAGAAGATTCTGTACCGAAATACCAATGAAGTATCATTTATAGCTTCTCTCACTATAATATCTGACAAAATGTAAATAAATTTGTACATTCATTTGACAGCTAGCCATCGATGCACCATCCCTCACAGCTCACACAAGTAACGAGTTTAACGATACAAATGACTTGAGTCTCAAAATTCAAAAATATTCGAAAAAGGTCACTATATCTCGGAACAAACCTCCATCAGGTGACTGAGAACAATTCCCCAGACAAAATCAACCCACAAGATATCGCGAACGTGTTACATATTTTACAAGCGCTTTGAAGTCGTTAATCTTGTGCGTTGATTTTGTCTGGGGAATTGTTCTCAGTCACCTGATGAAGGTTTGTGCCGAAATATAGTGACCCCTTTTTTCGAATATTTTTGAATTTTGAGACTCAAGTCATTTGTATCGTTATATCTATTAATTATACCAAGTATCAAACAAGGGTTGAACTTAATTTATGAAAGACAAGTAACGAGTGTCGTTGCGGCCCTTTCAGAGCCTGCAATGTACCCTGAGCCGGACACCACCGCGGCGACCCTGGGGGAGAACTTCACTCCAGCCGTCACCGACTGTGACAACTACAAGCTCTGCCGCCTGCACGCTAACACGGCGGAAACCAGCACCAGGTCAGTGACCTCGGGGAGGGTCAGTGACCTGGGGTCTGAGGGGAGTGTGTCACCCTCTCGGGGATCGTCCTGTGAAGAGGTCAGTGACCTCGGGGGAAGGTCAGTGACCTGGGGTCTGAGCGAAGTGTGTCATTCTCTCGAGGATCGTCCTGTGACGAGGTCAGAGACATCGGAGGTAGGTCAGTGACCTGGGGTCTGAGCGGAGTGTGTCATTCGCTCGAGGATCGTCCTGTGACGAGGTCAGTGACCTCGGGGGAGGTCAGTGACCTGGGGTCTGAGCACAGTGTGTCATCCTCATTTTTATCGGAGATCGTCCTGTGTTTTGGGAAGTACTGTTTTAGTGGAAGGCAGACATGTGCCTGTATCCCAAGGGATTCCAGCTAAGTATTTGGAATGCAATGCACCCTGTGTCCAAGGGTGGACATGGGACACCAGATCCAGGTACGGTTACACTGTAAGCCGAGGGATCCACAAAGATCCCAGATCCTGATTATTTTATGCTGTGCCCGCCCCGTGGATCTACAATTTACGCCGATGTACTCAGTAGGATCCCAGATCTCAGAGGTGGAGCTTTATATCTCTTGGGGAGGGCCCGAGCCCCTTTCCCCCTCCGATTCAAATTTTAACAATTATGCCTAATTGGCCGTTGCCATGCTAAGAACTGAGTTCAAAATCTAATCAAATTAGCACTTAGCTCCCCCCCCCCCGAGAGATTTCATAAAGTTCCGCCCCTGCCAGATCTGCATGCATTTTATGCTGTGATATCCACTAGGATCCAAGATCTTCATGCATTTTATGCCGAGGGATCCACTGGCCACTGGGATCCCAGATCCGACTTCGGAATCCAGGGATAAGCCTGGTGGAAAGCGATGTGAGTTTTCTATTGGTTACTGTTTGTTTTGGTCAGTGGATAATATTTTCATTGGAACAAAGCACGTAGGTGTGAAACAACAAACGACAGTTTGACAGCTGTCGGTGGACAGTGAAAAAAATGTGAAAACAAAATATGAAGCCTGTAGTGTTCACTGTGCACGAACCCTGCTAGCGGTCTTCAGCATGTCTCATCCACGCCCCCCGCATGTTCCCCTTACACGTTTCTACTGTCATTTTTGTATCATTTCAATATTGTAAACCTACGATTAAACAAGCACATTTCTAATTGCAAATAAATAATACAAATAATACAAAGGCAAAGCCCAAAGTAAAGGCACAAGCTATGCACCGTAGTGGGGCAGATGGACACGGCCAACATCCCCTGCATACTGAGCTCCGGCGATCACAATAGCTGCACATAACCCTACCTCGGCCGTTATGTGCGGCTACTGCCGGCAGCTGGCCGGTTACCTCACACCGGCAGGGCTGAGGTGTGAGTTTAGTCACGTATTCGCTGCCGGACAAGCCGTGCTGTGCATTTAGATAGGCCTCAAGTGAATAGAGTTATGGAGTCAGTTACGGTGCTGTTAGGTAAGGGGTGGCTGACGTTCTGGGTGGCTGGTCAAGGCCAGTTTTTTTTATAATCACGTCACCGCACAGAAAAACTCGCTTCCGTGACGTCATCCGGGTCTGTTGATTTTACAAGCATGGTTAACGGGTCAATCTGAACATTATGATCGCTTCCAAAATACGACGTCACATGGGAGAGATGTTGGGGATTGACATCCACCGTCCACCATCCACCGTCTTTTCATCGCCGCTACTCCATGCCAAAGAATGCCGTAGTACGTAATACCACTAACGGAGACGTCGAGCTGGATTACCTTATTAACATTCCAGTCAAACTTAGACAAACATGTCAGCCTCAGGTGATGCTGCCAGCTCACCCAGAGATCTGGGGAGCGTTGGAATCAAGCCACTGACGTCACAGGACCGTTACTGCCAGGACGAATGCTAATATGTGCCTCTTGGGTATGTAGATAGATATACCTGGAATGCTTGAGCATGCATAACAAGTGTGGATAGTCACACATGGCTGGCTCTGAAAGCTTGTCTGATAAGTTGAAGGTATATAGGTGAAACAATATATAGGAAAGAACATGGCAACGTAGGGTTTCGATCAGTGGTAACTAAATGGCATATGCTTGTATTTAATATGGTATTAACCCGTTAACGAATCGTCAACGGGCACTTGACGGGCCGCTAAGATTTAGTTAACGGACAGTTAACGAGTCCGGTGGAGCCATGAAGCTTGGATTTTGAGAGCAGGAACAAAGATGGTGAAAACAACGCGGCGTGGCGGCGCCGCTTGACGTCGCTGCGCTGTCGGCTCCCTGCTCAGACAGCTGAGACAGCTGAGCTGTCGGCTCCCTGCTCAGACAGCTGAGACAGCTGAGCTGCTCGGCTCCCTGCCTCAGACAGCTGAGACCAGCTTGCGCGCTGTCGGCTCCCTGCTCCGAGGCACAGCTCAGACAGCTGAGCTGTCGGCTCCCTGCTCAGACAGCTGGAGACGCGCTGTCGGCTCCCTGCTCAGACAGCTGAGACAGCTGAGCTGTCGGCTCCCTGCTCAGAAGACACGCTAATTTGACTCGGAACTGCACACGCACACAGACATGCTACGGCCTTGTGTCTTGGAAGCGATGCTGGTGCCGTTTGGCTGAAAAGCTACGGCGCCCTACAACCCCAAAACAGACCAAAATAGTGAACAATTTCATGACAGTAGTACGAATAAGTCACCTTCAGATATCTCTCAATTTTATGCTATATATATGCAGATGTTGGCTCCTGCATTATGTATTTGTATTCAGCAAATGTCTCTGTTCGGCTCCTGTTGTCCCGTGGAGGAGACTATCTGGAGAGCGCTGTTTTCTGTCTGTTCTCCTCGGTGCGATGTTTATGCTTCCTGTCGGTAACAGTTTTTTCCGGAGGCGTGGGAACTCGGAGTTTGTACTTCCGAGAGCGTGGGAATTTCGCCTGGTGACGCGAGACAAAACCGTGGTGATTCTGTGTCCGTACGTGTTAAAGTAAAAAGATGAAAGGGAAATATTAATATTGAAAATAGGTGTAAATCGCAGGCCTGTGATGACACTCCTTCCTGGTATGTGATTACCGATTTATATATCAAACTTATCAAAACCAGGGTTCTGTACAGCCAAATAGGTGAACGCCACATAGATGAGAGCTACATAGATGAGAGCCACATAGATGGGATCCACAAAGACGACAACCCAGAGTCAGAGCTGCTCAATAGCGTTGTTACTAGTATGGAACTTACGCTAGCTTCTCTTGACATCTGGTTTCCTGGAAGCGGCTTATGACATTAGAGTTCTGGTGCGCCCAAACCCCAAATTATCATCAGCGAGGTACAAGGACGGTGACAGAACGCCCCCCCCCCCCCCGGTCCGACACGGGGAGGGGGTCCGTTAGAGTGTGCCGCCATCGATGCATGACGCATTGTAGCGCGGTGTCATTGAAGGATGGTGGCGGTAAGGACAGCTACTCGACCGGTACCACTAGGACAGTGTCGCCTCGACTCGCTTCAGCAGCGCTCGGCTGGTGTCGAACCGCCTCCACGCGTGTCGAGTTCTCTCTTCCAGACTTGTAATGACTCACATTTTTTTAGTCGACTCAAGTCTGATTCAACAGCCAAATGTCTGACTGGACTATTGACTCATGTTCTGTTTCAAACAGATTGAGTCGACTTGACTCTTGACTCAAGTCCCGCTTTTAGAAATTGAGTCAACTCAACTCATGACTCAAGTGCAGTTTTAACAAATTGATTCGACTCGACTCAAAAATACATTTGAGTCGACTCATTTGATTCATCATACAAGTGCATTATTACTTGATGTTGACCCTGGGGGGGAGTGTCAGACAAAATCGCATTCTATCTAGTGTGAATTGGTTTGCTCAGGTGAACGGGCGTGGCCCCATTGCCTCCTTAGCTATGTCCCTGTTGGATTTGACTCACATGTGTTTGAGTCGACTCAAGTCTGACTCACAACCGAAGAACTGACTCAACTCTTGACTCTTGTTCTGTTTCAAACAGATTGAATCGACGCAACTCTTGACTCAAGTCCCGCTTTTAAGAACTGAGTCGACTCAACTCATGACTCATCCAAAAAATTCTGACTCATGAGTCAATTCATGACTCAACTCTAAGTCATTTACAAGTCTGCTCTCTTCTAGTGTCAGCTCGTTTCGAATAGTATCGAGTAGTGTCGAGTAGTGTCAAATCATGAGGTGTACCTATAGTTGAGTCGCCCTGCAAGGCTACAGGGAAGCGGTAAAGTAAACGGAAAAGCTGATATAATTATCTCAATGTTTCCAATTTCCAAGGATTATGTCTCACAAAGTTAATTTTGAGTTACGCGTCGAAAAATATCATGCTCTTATAGCCGTTAAGCTTGACGCTTCTGTGACATTGTCTTGAGTTTGCTCCAAAATTCCGTCGCATTCGCTTCTTTACCACGATCGGTGTGTTAGACATGCGACAGTGAGATCACTGCCAGCTCGTCCGTGTCATTTGAGCTGGTTATTCGACAAAATACTCTCATGTCACACCACAACTTGACAAATATAATGATGCGGCTTTGGGATTTTATCCTAGATCCGACTAAAATGTCGCTGAGATCTAGGCTAACCGAGGATATTAGTATTGCATTAGCCTTAATATTGGCCTCATCTCAGTGCGGGGTGAAAATACTTTTTCCAGTGGACGGAGAGGCTTCCTCCAGTGGACGAAGTGGCTTCCTCCAGCGGACGGAGTGGCTTCCTCCAGTGGACGGAGAGGCTTCCTCCAGTGGACGAAGTGGCTTCCTCCAGTGGACGGAGAGGCTTCCTCCAGTGGACGGAGAGGCTTCCTCCAGTGGACGGAGTGGCTTCCTCCAAGTTGGACGGAGAGGCTTTCCTTCCCAGTGGACGAGAAGCTTCCTCCAGTGGAACGGAGTGGCTTCCTCCAGTGGACGGAAGGCTTCCTCCAGTGGACCGGAGGAGGCTTCCTCCAGTGGACGCGGGGAGGCTTTCCTCCAGTGGACGAGTTGCTTCCTCCAGTGGACGGAAGAGGTCCTCCAGTGGACGGATGGCTTCCTCCAGTGGACCGGAGTGGCTTCCCTCCAGTGGACGGAGAGGCTTTCCTCCAGTGGACGAGTGGCTTCCTCCAGTGGACGGACAGGCCCCTTCCTCCAGTGGACGGAGTGGCTTCCTCCAGTGGGATCCGGAGTTGCTTCCTCCAGTGGACGGAGAGGCTTCCTCCAGTGGACGGAGAGGCTTCCTCCAGTGGACGGAAGAAGCTTTCCTCCAGTGGACCGGAGAGGCCTTTTCCCTCCAGTGGACGGAGAAAGCTTTCCTCCAGTGGACGGACAGGCTTCCTCCAGTTTTGGAGACGGAGAGGCTTCCCTCAGTTGGACGAAGTGGCTTTTTCCTCCAGTGGAAGGAGCAGGCTTCCTCCAATGGACGGAGTGGCTTCCTCAGTGGACGGAGAGGCTTCCTCCAGTGGACGGAGTGGCTTCCTCCAGTGGACGAGTGGCTTCCTCCAGTGGACGGGAGGCTTCCTCACAGTGGACGGAGTGGCTTCCTCCAGTGGACGGAGAGGCTTCCTCCAGTGGACGGAGAGGCTTCCTCCAGTGGACGGAGAAGCTTCCTCCAGTGGACGGACAGGCTTCCTCCAGTGGACGGAGAGGCTTCCTCCAGTAGACGGAGCTCGAGTTTGATCCTCGCTGCGTAATTTTTCCTGTTTCCTGGAAACCGAATGTCGCGTTGTGCTGAAATTCTAAGGTAACTGTGGCAAAGTGGGTCCACTTTATAAAAGAAGCTTCATCTCTTCTGGATATACAGGTAGATGACAAGCAGACTTCCATACAAAACGGTTTTTATGTCACACCCAAAAGTGTCATGTAATATGTGTCAAAATGTGTCCTGTAATCACTGCCAATCGAGTAACACATCGTCGTGACAAATAAGCCTAACTGTCCGCCCAAATGGTCCGGCTGAAGCATAGGTCACCGATTCCATACAGTCACGCCTTAACCCACACCCCACTGGGCCTCCGCATTTCCTTCGCCCGACTGGGGGGTGTTTGAACATCCCCCCCTTTAACTCGGCTCCTATGGCAGGTAGAGGAAAACACAAAACCTATGTTCGAACCGTTATCAAAAATCATTTAGAAACTTTAAATACTTTTTTCGCTCACGTCAAAACTCAGGTCACCAGAGGTCATCGAAGGTCAAAATTTCCAGTTTTAGGACATCGCTCCAGAGACCCCCAAATATCTCGGAAGCTATGTTATCTAGAAACAAACGTTAAAAAGACAATCGCTAGCCATTGACATTTTCAATCGCTCAACAGTTCTCAAAATTGACCTCAGGTCAATAGTTAATTCTTTATAGGTAATTAAAGTCAAAATGCTGTTTTTTGTCAAAACATACTTTCGGAAATAGCTTATTCCCTAACAAAGATAACGCAATACTGTTTACGCCATCGTATTTTTATTGTCAAGGCGTTTTGAAATATTTCAAATTTTATCATGTAAGGTCAACTT
>VOPJ01006678.1:0-25947 GCA_014673585.1 Semibalanus balanoides | reverse complement strand
CCAAATTGCCATTGACGGTGTACACCCAACATATCATTCACGGACACGATCGCAAGTAAAATGATTTAATGAAGACTAAAAGGCCGTCATTGTAAGAGACGAACAACACGGCACATTAATAGGCATGGCTGTTTATTGGTCAATGGCAGCCAGCGCAACACCACATTTTAGACATTCACAAATAACATACGGAACTGTCATACTAAACAGCAGGCTATGCCGCCAGCTGATGGGCATGCCAAGACCGGCGATCGCCAACGACCTGTCAGATAGATCCTCTCGTGGCATGGACAATAAATGAGGCCCCTCCCCCAGAGCTGAGACGTGAGTACGGCTCAGCCCTTCCTTTGAGACACTCGTGTGGAAATATGCCCGCCAGGTCTCTGCTGGTTGAAGCCATGTCGCAGACCTCTTCATAAATGTATCAGCTGACACTCAATGACGAAAGCCTTCCAACGCCCTGAACAGACTGTCCAGAAGCCCTGTCCATAATGTCTTGTCACATTAAGTTGGCAGCGACTGTGCGGCATTATCACATGACTAGAGCACTCGCGAAGCGACTGTTTACCCGATCGAGCTGCATGTTCTGCACCATGTCCAAGGCATTGGGCTCGACCGACCTGGGCAAGCAACAGCCGCTACCGGTCACGTGACGCTTCGTTTACAAAAGCTGCACCTGCAGTCTGTCACGTGACTTCAGCGCGAGCACTGAGGCCACCACCAGTCACGTGACCTTCATCAGTTACCAGTGTCACAGCTGTCGCTAGTTCACGTGACTTGATCGGAACTGCCCTCGATAGTTCGTTTTCGCCAGTCACGTGACCTGATCGGACCACACGCCAGGCAGCCGTGTCGCCGGTCACGTGACCTGATCAGGTCGCACGTGCTGCAGTTGATCCAGATGCATGGTGACGATATGCCGGCCGGGGATCATGGCCAGACCGAGCGGGCGCGGCTCATCACGTGATCCGTCCTCTGAAACAGGCACCAGGGTCACGTGATCCGTTCTCTTGATCAGACATCGGAATTCTGAGACCGACCCTTTAAAGTAAGCATAACGATAGTATTCTCCGTGATCTGTGACTTCATCCACTCTCTCTGACGCAGACATAAAAAGGGCAAACATTAACGGTAGAAACTGATGTCAGCGCTGTCAAGAAAGGTTGGCAAAAGGTGTTTCTTGGTCTGTATAAACAAATATCGATGCACTCACGTTCAAATAACGCATAGCAATATCATAAAGTAACGCAATATCATAAAGCAAAGTATCGCAATATCATAAAGCAATATCATAAAGTTATTGGCAAAACATCTCAAATAAACACAATATGGGCAAGACATCTTTCATATCATCAAATGGGACATGCTTTAAGTTTCTTTACGGTGATTAAAGGGACACTGCCACCTTAACATTATATTTGAGTTGAGATAGCCATTTTGGCTGCTTGGTATTGCAATATGTTATTGGCAGTAGTCAAAACAACACCCACACTGGTCTTAAAAAAATATAAAATTCAATTTGATGTTTTGCAATCTGTAAAATCGCCAGCCCCAATGTCCTTGAATGGCGGCCCGGCTGAGCCGATGTTCCGTATAGTCTCTCTTGTGCCTAAATGGGTTTTATTTACAGTCGGATCTGGTTTTACCTTTGGCCATACATTAGCTATACACAATAGTTTCATACTTAGGCAGCATTGAAGGTTTTGTGGGTACCCAAAAATAAAAAAGAATTCCGGTTCATATTGAACCCCCACCCACTACCCCCCCCGTCATCAAGCCAAATATCAAAACGCAGTTGCATGAATGGAGCAATGTTTGTGAGAAACAAATGTCATAATCGTGTTCAGCAGCAATTACTCCATATTTTGCACCACAAACGGCATACATTTGAGAACTTTTTGGAAGGTGGCAGTGTCCCTTTAACCTTCACTACTTTCCACTTTAATAATACTCTTCAGGCGATAGTAAAGGCCCTGATCTTGGGGCACCTCTGCCCTGTAGATGGTATTTATTCTTATCTGACGGTGGCATGTGCTCTGACCTCGGGGCAGCATGTCCTCTGACATCATCTAGACAGCATGTACTTTGACCTCTGGACAGCATGTTCTAAAGCCATGCTAAGTTCTAAAGAGCCATCTAAAGCCATCTAAGTTCTAAAGAGGGAGGAAAACCTCCCCTCGTGAATGGTGCGGCTATATGTTTATGTGTGCGTGTGTCGTGTGTGTGTGTGTGGTTTGCCCTATTTTATCTAATTTAGAGGGTGGGCTCAGAATAGCCACAATTCTGTGGATGTGTCCCGAAACAATAAATGAAATGAAAATGAAATGAAGCCTGAGGGTGGCATGTCCTCTGACCTCGAAGGACACGTTATATAACCTCGAGGTTCAATATATCTGACCCCGGGACAGCATGTACTGTGACCTCTGGACAGAATGTTGTTACTGTGCACCTCTGGACAGCATGTTCTCTGAACTCATCATGACATGTTATCTGAACTCATCGTGGTATGATCTCTGACTTTGAAGCAGGCTGTTCTCTGACCTCGGGGTGGCATGTACTCCATGCAGTTGCCGAGGATGACGTTGGCGTCGCGGTCGGTGCACCAGAAGACTCCCATCAGCGAGCGGCCGTCCGTCATCACGATCCGCATCGTCTTGTTGAGGTACGACTCCAGCAGCAGGCGGCCCGGTGACTGCCGAGAGCGGCGATACATACCGGGTCAGAGCACACTGCAGTATGGCTACAGGTATCTTAAGGTACTACAGCTACAGGTAGCTACAGTGGGCCGTCAGACTCCAGCGGCAGGCGGCAGGGAGAGGGACAGACAGACTTCAGAAAGAACACACCAAGAGCATGGCTGCAGGAGATGGAACCCGAGCAGGTGGTTAGCAGACTGTCAGCATCCAAAATGATTCCATGGGAAACACTGAGCTGAGCAAACTGATATTGGGACAATGGGACATGCCAGGAGGCAGGGGCATTACAAAAAGGAATATACTGGTGCTAGCCCGTCCGCTCCGCTGGACGATTACAGGTTGAGTGGTGATGCAAGCCAGTGATGAGCAACTAGGGGTTGATAACGTTGCATGGTAGTCGTTGTTGACTGTAGTCAATGTTGGGCTCAGATCAATATTGAGGTCACCAGGGGTCATTGAATACAAAATGATCGTTTCCTATGAAAAAAGTTTTCATTACAAACTTTTAACTAATAAAGTCATAACAATGCTTTTGACATTATCGTGTTTCTCTCGTCAAGCCGCTTCGGCACATGTATATGGTGATCTGTAAAGGTCAACTACAAAGTTTAACCTCAGCTCAAGGTTAAGTGGTGACCCAAGTAGATCATGTTCCATATTGGGTAACGACGAGACGTGCCTCGACGAGATAAACACATTGGTGCCAGTTTCACTTCTCTATTTGCATTATGTCGAGAGTTATTAACGAAAAGGTGATGGCGACCTCGGATGACCTCAGATGACCCTGTAGGAGTCACTGAACAATACCTTTACTTGGATCATCATCATTATCCTATGATAACATTAACCAGAAGGAATTAGACTGATATCGTGCGTTAGAGAGAGCGAACTAGACCACATTCACGATGCCTCCCTCTCCTGGGCGGCGCGGCTGTATCTGAGTCGCATGTGTTCGTCTCCGCCGGCGTGGCCTGTGGAGCCACGAGGGAGGACACAGGTCCTCGGAGGGAGGGCACAGTCCCCTTCCTCCCCTGGCTATATTCAGGACACATGTTTTTCGCCGGCGTGGTCGGCGGCCCGATGAGGACGACAGGCTCGGGGGAGGGAGGCAGTCACCAGTAGACGCGCGAGCAAGACCGAGCCTGTCGACGCCCCGTCGCAACGGCGACGGGAACCACGCGACGACTTTCATCGATTTATCTCCTATCATCTTTAGCCTAATAGAAACCTTTCTCCTTCAACGCCTGTTTAACAACAGTGGTCTCCCGGATACGAAAGAAAGAAACGCACAAACATTATGCATATCATCGAAATTTGAATATTGATCCATTTACTTATAGTTGGATTACAAAATTGTCAGAGATTACGAAATTGTCACCAATATCAAAATTCGGGGATAAACGTTTTGTAGATAATGATGGCCTTATGCAATTCTGATTTATTTTTATCGATTCCCCAGAAACTGTGGCCATCGCACGACCGCAAACTTTTATGGAGGTGGGGTCACTTGACCTGACCTGATCTCACACGAAACTCAAATTTTAACACAAGGTGTAGAAAGGATCAGAGATAAGGTAGAACAATTTAGCGGCAATACGTGACGCCATTTTTTCGTAATCTAGATATAGCCGCAGGGGTTCAACCCCTCCCCCAGTGGTGCGCGGGTTTACACACTGGCGGATCCAGAACGTGAGCATGGGAGGGCTAATTTCAAAAAGTTTCATCAAATTCGAAAAACTCATCGGATTTGGCTTCCTTGTACCTTACTGAACAGTTTAAAACAAATATGCATTGGTACAAGTTTATTAAATTTCCCTCTACAGTGGAAAATATGTCAAATTTCGCCGATTTCAGGCAATATGGGGGGGGGGCTGATGCCCCTGCCGCCCCCTCTTGATCCACTAGTGGGTTTACAGTGAACACAAACTGGCAGCGGAAGTAACAGTTAACACAGTTAACACATCACACACTATATTGTTCAGTAGTAAGAATGAGGTCCAAGATCTTCCCTGAACATGGATATGTTGATTCAGTTACCCACTGGGTGAGACCTAAGGATAAGAAAGCTTAAACAATATCATATCTAATGGAGTAACAATATCCCAGGACAGCACTGGCGGATCCAGGGGTCTTTAAATCCAGGGGTCACTGAGGGTCTTAAGGCCATACTATGTTTTGGCCTCTCCAAACCGGCCAGCACAAGAAGGGGCCTCACCGACGGGGAAAGAGGGAGGGGGCAGGATCTCCCACTCTCAGAAGGCGGAGGGGTCAACCCCTCACCTTTTGTGGGAAAAGTTATAAATTTGTTGTAAAAATCGCCTTTGCAGCAGTTAAAATCCAGCTATCCACAGAAGAAGAAAAAAGCGCCGCTTCGCGGCATCACACAAGCTTCGCAATTGCTTTAACCAATTTTGAAAATAAACAAATGAACTACTTTGGCTCATGCAGAGGCTCTCATTACTGCTAATTGCTGGCCCCAGGGATCACTCCCTTCATAAAACATTAACTTTCAAGTGGGCAACATGTTTAGCTACTGTGCCGATTCCGTAAAAGGCGACGCGAACGCAAGGACGCGGACATCGGCACCCGGAAGCCCGAGGCTGCTCCAGCGATGCTCAGCTTTCTGAACCGAAGAGCTAAAAGTGGGACTGGGGACCAGACCAGGACCATCTCTCCAAGCCATCTCCACCCAGGCTCCTCCAGATCCACATGGACCATTTATACGCGGGAAAATTGTTCTATCTCTTGCTGCTTTGAAACCAGTTTGCACTGCAACCAGTTGTTTGTTACAGTTTGGTACATATATGTATAGTTATTATTATCATATGCACTATTAAGCGCCGACTGTCACCGGTCATCGTGATTTATTATCCGAGGCTAATGTATATGAAAAACTACCTTGATTTTCCCCATATATTATAATATATAATAAAAAATATATAATATATATATATATATATATATATATATATCATAAACTGCCATCATATACTGAGATATACTGAGATATATGCCATCATTATACTGCCAATTCATGCTGAGATGTGCAACCACGGAAAAGAGGTAACCTGAGGCTTGGATCCACTCACGGTCTGGTTCCAATATTACAATTCCGTTTTTCACGACATAGAATTTCGATTTTTACGACGCTTCGCAGTTCGCGGCGTCACATAGATGGCCATCGTCATAATAAAGCCACCGTCATCGTCTTCGGTTCGTCGTAACGCTGAATTGAGTTAAAATCATTTTTACCTTCTTATCCTCCCAAGGCCCACCGACCATATTTCTGGGTTTTATCGGGCAAATCCGTTAATATTTCGCGCCGCTTGGCAACGAATAATTTTTATTTATTTATTTACGTATTTAGAACATATGAGCAACAGGAGCATGCTCCCAATAAAAGCTCAAATCAACATATAATATCATCAGAGCTCACATACATAAACACATACCTACATACATTCATTAAAATACACAGGTTTTAAAAAAAATGGGAACAATGTTGCAAAAAAGTGCTAAAGGATCGGATAAAAATACACATATAACAGTTTCCAGATAAATATAATAAAGAGTTAAGAACGATGGTGCTCGATATGTTTAATAACTTGTGACCTAAACTGACCAGGCGTGCAGCTAAAAGGATCAGAGTACGGACAGGAAGACATGTAGGCGTACAAACTTTGGGCACACGACAAAACATGCCTCGTCTAACGGTCTCCTCATGCCGGTGGACAATACAGGAGCGAGCCGGCCATCGCACGTGTCATTCTTCGCCGGCACATTGCAGCGGAAAGCTCTCGAGCAAAAGAGATCAATTTTGCAGTGATTAATTTTGTATGCGAAAAGGGATGTCTGATATTGCATCCTTCTGGCTAGAGCTTGGATTTAATTAGTGCCAAAGTTGATCATAATTTAGAGTCTGTGAGCCAAATTAAATGGATGCCAGGCCAAATAGAAACTTGTTTGAATTTTGTCCAGTGCTTTCCAGTGGAGTCCTAGCAAGCGCCGGCCCCAAATAATGCATCCATATTCAAGATCGAGCGGAATATTGCCGAATAAAGCTGCCATATCGTTTCCGGTTTTGGTTTAAATCTCGTTTCCCGATCTCGCTCCCCCAAAAGGATGGGCCAACCTGGGGCGACCTGATCATCAAACCTAACATCTGTTTGCCCTACAAACATTTATAAATGTGATCGCAAATGTTAGTTTATTGATCCAGCCAAAACACCAAGGTCCCTTTATAGAAGAGACCTTCTCAAGAGCGTCACCTTTAATTTGTATGTGTATAAGTATCCGCTTTCTTTCAGTGTTATACATGAATGATTTACATTTTTAGATGTGTGTTGAGCTGCAATTTCCAAAGCAAAACCAGCCTATATAAATCGGCAAACCCTCGAAGTAGATTGGAATCTTCCGGAGTGACAATAATGTGGTATAGTTTCACATCATGATTAATAACAAGTACCTACTATAGCATAAACATTCACATCAAAATGCTGCAAAGGCTTAGATACAGCATTTTTTTCGTCATTTCAGCCGAGCCCCCCTCCTCCCCCACACTACAGAGTAGACTATCAAATTATCGGCGACGCCCCTGAGCACATGCACCAATCTAGGTAACACAAAAAAGCAGGTGACGCGAGTTTGACGCCTCGACAAAGAGCAATGAGTGCTGATTTAGGAGCGTCAGGCAATGGAGACGCATCTATGTAAGGCTTACGCGAAACCGTAAAAAGGTCACATGTCAGGTCATGGTCAGGTCAAACGTGAAAACTGATGTATTTGAGTTTTTGGGGTAATTCTTTCTATCCAAAGCATTAGATTGCGATTATTTTCGGGGGAATAATACTTTGGCCACCTTTAACCCGCACGGCGTAGGGGGGAGGTAAATATTATCCCCCTCCCGGATTTCCGCAATAACTTGAAAACTGTAACAGATAAGACGTCAAAGTTTCAGTACCTTATCCAGCATCAATTTGACGTCTTCCTAAAAAAAAAAATCGAAAATAATTCAGAACTTGGGAGATAATGACGTTTTGATGACGTCATGTCATGCAATTTTATGGGTTGAATAACGATACATGTTTGATGCATCGTAGAAAACATAGACTTAATGCAAATTGCAAACGCTTTGAGATAAGAGAAAGGAAATTTAATTCTCTACAAAATGGCAATTTCGGATTTTCAAAATCTTATGTTTTTGCCCCCCCCAAAAAAAAATCAAAAAAAATCCAAGGTATTCAAAAACCGGAATATATATAAGAGAAACAAGTGTAATAAATACCCAAACCAAATTTCAAAGAAATATCTTCATTTTTCAGCGAGTGATTTTGCTCTCCAAGCACAAGTCAGGTAATTACGTCATTTTTCAGAAATACTTTTATTTTGACCTGATACAGTATATGTAAATGCCAATTATTTTGTGTTTAAGAGACAAAACTGACTAGAAAAAGCCATTGTTTATTAATATTAGTCAGTTTCAGTCTTGATACTTAGATGACCTTAGATGACCTGATTCTTGACCTTTTATTGGGTCTTCAAGTTGTGAAAATGGCTGTTGCTATCTAACCCCCCAAAATAACCCCCCAATACACACAGACTTTGCTTGACCTCTTCCTGTGACAGTGACCTTTTGTGACCTGCTCTTACCTTTATCTTGCATGCAAATTCACTTTCTACTTAATGAGGAGATGTATTACACAATTTGAAGAGCTTTATGTGCATCTGATAGTATTAATCAAAGGATTCTAATTGAAAGTATGAACCATTAACTCAATTAACTCGAATTTTCCATATGACCTGACCTTGACCTGACATTTGATTAACTTGAAAAATTTCGGGTATGCATTCGATTCGTTTCATTGAGAGCTTTTGATCGCCGCCCTGCGCGTCTCGCTGCGGTTATTGGTTCGGAAGATAAGAGGGGGGGTAAAATTTACCCCCTACGCTGCGCGTTCGGCTGGAGACCCCTACGCCGCGCGGGTTAAAACACCCATTTATGATTTACAACTTAAATTACCTCAATAACAACTAAATACAAAGATCAGCCTTTTCACCTCAGCTCCACCTTTCTATCCCTCATTTCCAACTTTTTGAAGTTGTGGTATAAGCGTTACGAGCGTCGAGCATCGAGCATCGATGACGTCACTGGTATCTCATGACAAAGTTTAGTTGAACCAATCTCCACCCAGGGTTAGTTTCGAATCTCTATAACCAGCGATATATTATAAAGGTTAGGTAAGGTTCGATTAGGATACATTCAGTAGGTTCTAGACAATATTTGAGGACAAAGAATGGAGTATATGCACGTTGTGAGAAAAATACACCAAACGAAAGAGAAAATATTTCTAGTCTAAATAATAATTATTTTTCATAACTACTTCCATTCTTTCTTAGCAATAAGGCAAACTTAATTTGGGCGAAGCAAGAAGAGCGTTTACCGTACTTGAGTTGGTGACATCACAGGCTATGAGCAGCTGACTGCGCTAATGCTTTAGAGACAGGAGATTCACTTTGAGCCTCAATTCTGGAATGCTGATTGTTTTCAGACACAAAATATACATTTGGTGAGTAAAAGTAGATGCATATTTTCCATTTGGTATTCATTTTTGTTCTGCATTTATTGTTAGGAGTTATTAAGGAAAACCGAAAAACTTTGGGTAGGCTACTAATAAATAAAGAGCCGGTTGTTACATGCACAAAATTACTAGCAACAAATAAAAACAAAGAAGAAAAGCAAGAAAGAACGTTTTATACACTAAGGATTAATAGTCAAAAAATATAGAACACAATGCAAGTAAAAACGGCATGAACTCGTATTGCAAGAATAAAAACAAAAACTATGACACAGTAGTTGAGTGAGTGATAATTTTAGTAGTCCATAGTTTATTGTCAGTTTATCTAGTTAGTTTGAATGGATATATCATTTAAAGTAGTGAAATTAAAATGGAGAATGTAACTATTGATTGTTGTAGCTAATCAGTGGAATTTTTTACGCTAAGAAATGACAGCAGTGTACTTACAATCAGTTGATTCCTGAATTGGAAGCATCCCATCTCTTCAAACATAAGCGAGCGTGGAAGTATAGCTTATGTGACGTCATGCAAACTCGCTCTGAAGCGGTGTCTCCCGTTGAGTCCGGTTTTACGGCAAGTGGCCAAGTTTCGCCAGCCGCACTTAACATTAATGTTTTAAGCATGTTCTAGGTCTCCGATAAAACAATTAAAGTTACCAGCATGATCAGAAAAAGATACTCTTTCTCTAGACACATAAAATTGCCAATATTTCGGTGACCTGCATATACTCCATTGCGGAATAATATTTTGTCATGCACCAGTGACGTGATCAAACCAGCTGCACCGCCCGGCCCTTACATTGCCTATAGTCCTATACACGGCGAAAGGTGTGAAATGAGGGTTTTTAAGTGAGAAATGAGGGACTTAAAGTAAGAAATTAGTAATTTTAAGTTGGGATATATAAGAAGTTGTGAATAGGATGTTTTAGGCTTGAAAAAGGGCAAAAAGATGAGTTGAGGGAAAAAAGTTGGAAAGGAGTGTTTTTAAGGTGCAGATTAATTGTAACCCATGATTATCACATGATGCTCTCAAAGGTATATTGCATCTCCCACATAACCAAAAGTTACATTGTAAGCTAAGGTTAAGTTCAAGGTCAGCTTACAAAGGGTCACTATGCACAAAATATCAACGAATGTCATGCAACAGATGTTTTATATGTTATTTTAGGCATAAAAGTTTATAGTATCAGCCATTTTCATAACCTGACTCGATCTATATGTCAAGGACAGGTCACACTAAGTTTTATAATTGATCAATATAAATAAGAAGGCATGTTTTTGGACAATTTTATATCAGAATACAATGTGAAATTGATTCAACCAGGAAATAAAATCATAAACATGTATATATAACTACTAGAATTTACAAAAATATGACATCTTGATTTATGTAGGTACTTATACTTAGGGGTCCATAATTCAGTCAAAAATAAATGTTTTGCTTGAAATTTGGTTTAGCTATTGTCCATACTTACTTCTTACTTTAATGTATATTCAATTTTTTTACTATCTTTAAAACAATGATTTCGTGTTTTTTCAAGCATTTTTCTTCTTCTTTGTGGTCAAAAACCCAAAACGGGTGCAACTAACGGTCGGTATGGACAATGGCAAGACACTGCTTACGCAGATGATTCAAGACTTGACGGCTGGATACGCGTATAGCCGGCCTTTGCGTAGGTACCTACTGTCTGTCAAACTAGCAGCATCAGATATCACACGGCATGTGATATTTTTTCGGGGTAATCATCGATTTGCCAAACAAATTGGCCAATAACTGAACATCCTTGGATGCGCTGATTATGAAATATGCTCTATAGGGTGTTTTGTTCATTTTCACAATTTTACACAGCCATTGTATAGTTTTGGGGGATAACGGGGTGTCTCCGATTTGCCCCAACTTTTGGATACAGAACTTCCAATGATGCCCGCTGATAACGAAAATATTCCTCTATAGGGTGGTATTTTTCGTCGTATTAGTTAAGGCATTGTACATCGCCTGTGTTGATATCCGGGCTGTCTGGATTTTACAAAAAGGTTGTATACAGGGCCTCCCTCGATGCACTGATAACAAAATAATTGCCTCTATAGGGTGTCAATTTTTCGTATTTACGAGTTACGGGCTATTGTAAACAATCGCCATTGTGATATTCCGGGGTGTCCCCATTTGCACCAAAGTTGTGCAATAAGAACTGTCAATGATGCGCTGAATAACGAAAATATTCCCTATAGGGTGGTATTTTTCTTCGTTTATTGAGTTACAAGGCATTGTAAACAGTCGCCTGTGTGGATATTCCGGGCTGTCTGGATTTAACCAAAAGTTGGTAATACAGGGCCCCGATGCACGATTACCAAAAAATGCCTCTATAGGGTGTCATTTTTTCGTTGTTTACGAGTTAAAGCCATTTGTAACATCGCAGTGTGTATTCCGTCGGGCATCAGGAGGCTCTGTATGCCAAATACTTGGGGCAAATCGAGACTGAATGATCCCATGTATCCCAACCAATCCCACCAACCAATTCTCAACCAACAAAATGTTGACAATGGCTGTAACTTGTAATGACGAAATCCACCCTGTAGAGGCATATTTTCGTAATCAACGCATCATCGCTAAGTTCTGTATGTCTAAATTTTGGTGCAAATGCGGGGAACCCCAAAATATCACTAATGGCGATGTTTACACATGGCCGAACTCGTAGATGACGAAAAATAACATCCCCCCCTATAAGGCATATTTCCGTGATGACGCAATCCAGGAGGTTAAGTATGTCATTTTTGAAAATCATGATACCCTTTGTTTCCCAAAAAATGTTACAATGACTTTAACTCGTAAACGAACGAAAAATAACACCCTATAGAGGCAATATTTTCAATCAGTGCAACCAAGGAGGTTCTGTAGGCTAAAATTTTGGGCAAATCGAAGACCGCTGTTGATCCCCATCAAAATGTCAACATGGCTGTAACTTGTAACAACAAAAATACACCCTATAGAGGCATATTTTTTCGTAATTCAGTCGCATTCTGAATGTTCAGGTATGCCATTTGTTGGCGTCGAGATACGCCGCGATAACATCACACCTTGCCGTGTGATATCTGATGCTCTAGTTTGAAGACGTAGGTATCTAACAGCAAGGCCGGCTATATGCGTATCCAGCGCTTCAAGTTTTGAATCATCTGCGTAAGCAGTGTCTTGCCATTGTCCATACCGACCGTTAGTTGCACCCCCCAAAACGTCCAAAAATCTGTGATAGCCATTTTGTAGATAATATAATTTTTGTTCCTTCCAAGGTTTACTCACAATTTGCATAAAAATCAAGTTTCTATTATTTCTTGATTTACTACTAACATTTATCATTTACCACCAAAAATTGCATGACATGATGTGATTAAAATGTCATTATCTACTGAAGTGCTATACAAATTTCATTGAAATGTTGTAGGACAACATATTATTGATGTAGCATATCATAGGTACTGTTAGTTTTACATTAATATTATTGTTTTAAATTTATTGAGAAAATCTGGGATGGTAGGCAGATTTGCCCCAAAGCAGGGCATGGGTTAATAAACTTCTGCTTACAAGTATTTTTGTGATAATGTGAATATGTCTAAGGCCTTGCGACTGCAATGGGGTATTGGTGTATTGTTCAGATTTGGTTGACAAAATTGAGTCCTAAAAATGGCAACGTCCTGCATAACAACTCTTTCAGGCTGAAGACCTCTACCCCACTGGTTAACCACTTTGAGCTGATGACCCAAACCTAACCCCCTGAGCCGGTCAACAACTTGTCGCCAATAACACCAAACAAAATTTTTGCCTCCCCAACCTTGGGCCCCAGATCCGCCAGTGCAGGACAGAGAAGGTAGGTTACAAGGCCCCAGTACAATAACCTCTCAAACTGAACAGAAGTTTAGGTGAGTAATTAAGAAAGCATTTTATTTAAGTGAGCATACATGAGGTCATCATGAGGTCATCAGGTCACATACTGCAGCTACAAAGATTTCAGCTCTAGAAGGCAAAATATGACATTATTAGATGATTCATCAACACAATTCAATTTAATAATTCCATGGATATAGGTGCAAACTCCATGCTTGGGAACTTTAGATGAAACATCATTATGGACGATGCTGAAGTTGGGAATGTGGATAACAGAAGCAGGCATTGAGAATAACTTGCGAGTTTCTGTTATAAACATTATATGAGGACTGTATTTCTGAATCAACTTCTGCACAAATTAAAGTTTCTCCACTAGGGAGCTAGTATTGCATTAGGCTAACTTAAGAATAAAAGCAGAGGGCACATTGTATTGTATTGTATTTCTGGAAATTCCACTCATGCAAGTACATGTGGCTTTTACATTTCCTGGTCAAAAATTTAAAGCGGGGCACAGGGGTTGGTTTAAGGTTGGTTTAAGAAATGGGTTGGTACTTGGCACTGGCAGTTCCAAACTATCACCATTAGTGCAGTAGTAGCAAGAGCCCTGCTACTATTCTTACCTCATTTCGTTTGTCCTCAGCATTTGGCTGCTGTCTAGGGTCCTCCCTTTGCTTTCCAGGATCTAATTCATCAGACTTCAATGTCAAGTCAACAAGGTCTTTATAAAAATCACCATTTGGAACTCTTCCAGATGACATATTTTATCTGAAAATAGATGCCAAAATCACTTGACAATGTTATAGAGCCTTGACGGCCTTGACCACAATCATGGGAAAATTATGCGCCATCTAATGTCTTGATATCGCTGCGTTTGTCTTCCTTTGGGATACCAAATCTGCTTCCATTTTCACTTTCATTCACTTTTGCAAGTTTCCTTCAACGCATATGAGTGCATGCTTTTGCATACAATATTACGTGCTCTTTTGCTGCCGTTTGACGGTCACACTGCTGCGTTTCTTGCCGGACAAACTTCGGCGGGATGACGCTGGCCTTTAGCAGTGCTGAGGGGCGGATACAGGGGGCGGCCGCCCCCCTCTGTGTCCGTCAGGCAGGGGGCGGCCGCCTGAAATAGGCCTGCTTACGGGGCTCAATATCTGACGTTTGCTGCACGGTCGGATGCCACCCTCATACAGGGGAGTACCCAGGATTTGCTTCAGGGGGGGGGGGGGAATTTCGGTCGGGGGACACCAAGGTAACCCCAGCAAAATCATCAAGATTCGCCACATATTTTCTAAGAGGGGCATATTTTCAACTTTTTTTTTAAAGAAAAAATCACAAAAAAATTATTTTTCAAGGAACCCAGGAACATTACCCAAAAAATCGCCGTATTTTGCCAGACCGGCGAAATACAGCGAAATTGTGTAAGAGCACCGTGCGCAGGCCCTATTTCGTGCACTGAGCCTAGCAGGGGGCCACAGGGTGCATGTTAGAGGTGGCAAAAACGTGGACCAGACCCGAAGTTGCTGTTTCAAGGGTTCTGAGGCGGGCGGCAAGCCCGCAAAGATAGGATCCGCCCACTGCTCCATAACGTCCCACGAGAGTGCGCGCCATGGAACACAAGCTGCGGCTCCAAACTTGCTCTGCGGCCGCGGCCTCGGCGTCGTGCGGCTGACTTTCGCCGGCCGAAGGAATCGCTGGCGGCCGCAGCCGGTGTGACGTCATACTTACACCCCATCCCCCCCACCGTCCTCTACCCCACGGGCCTGCTGGCCGCAGCGGCCGCAGCGAACCGGCAGCAGCATGCGCAACCCGTGAAACAGCACTCGCGGTCTCTAGAACAGTCGGAACCCAGTTGGTCCCAGACTGGTCCCGCTAAAATGAACACTGGGTACAGACTGGGTCAACTTTATGTGTAATGCTATTTTCAACGCAAATTACGAACTGACACCAGGTTTCTGTGTGCTGTTGGCCAATCTGAACGTATTATTTGCAACTACAAGAGTTAGTTAACCCGCGCCTTACTGGGCCATGGGGTGATATTCATTAACGCTCGGAGTTACTGGGGAGGGGGGGGGGCTAATTAAGCCCCCTCTGTTCCGAAACTACTGGACCGATTCTAAAAAAAATTCGAACGGCATTCGATAGCTTATCAAATTTGTCGAAGGAAACTCTAAATTTGTTATCCTAGGCACCGATGTGACGCCAGGGTCACGTCAAATAAAAAATGTTTGACCTGTGCCATCAAAGTCCGTCGTGGTCGCATTGTCGCTAAAAAAATCAGTTTTAACCGGCATATAAGTTGGTAAATCGGTATGTTCGTGTATTCTGACACCATTCTAATTACCAATTAAAAGCTAATTTTTTGACCTGTGTCAGGTCAAGGTCACCGAGGTCACGAAGGTCAAATTGAAGATTACGGTCATTAGGAGTTGTATACACATGTTTATTGGGTAGTTATATCGGTTAGAACGCAAAAATGGCCCTAGAACATGTTTTTTTTACATACAAATTGAACGAAAAAGCAAAAACGGAAATGCACTTTTTTGGCTTATTGTTATACAGTAAAGGTGGTCTAATTTTATCTTTAAAGGCTGTCAACTGTTCTCCGTTCATTTTAAAGATATTGACTTCAAACTTTCTACACACATTCATTGGGATCAACTCAATTACATATATTCCGATTTTTTGATAATTCGAACTAAAAAAAAAACATAGCTTCGTCTTTTTCCATCAGGCAGCATGTGTCAAATTGATCAGGGACAAGGTACTGAAAGTTTGGTCAGGATACCTACGTTGGTTTAGGAGATATTGCAGAATAACGGGAGGGGGGCTATAAAAAGCCTCCCCCCAGTAACTCGCGGGTTATCTTGCACTAACTGTAGAGTGCCGATTTGTCAATATAATTTGCGAAACGACACTTTGCTAGTTGGGTTCACTGGGTCTAAACTTGCTTTGCACCGGGTATAACTGGGTCCATTTATGAGTTTTTGAGACCGGGTCGGGTCTGGGTCCTAAAAATATCAACTTTTGCCACCTCTAGACTGCATGTGCCCCCCAATGGACCGACTTTTCACTAAAAATGGTCGGCGACGTTCCTTTTTGCGACTTTTTGGGGCCCTGCAAAATATAGTGGCCTAAATTCGTTTTTTTGCGACATTTTTCGGGGGCCCATTGGATGCCGTGCCCCCTTGTCGAAGGTTTCGCTGCATCTCTGGCCGCACTAGCCAAATGTGTGAGGTCCAGTTGATGCTCCAAAAGCCTTGGTTGCTCTGCATCCATGGAACCCCAGAGCCGCCTGAGGGGGCTCTTTGATTTATAGAACCTCGGAAGAAAAACTGAAGTGCTCTGAGTTCCACGCTTTGCGTGGTTTTTAGATTGGAAATAGGGCCCTTCGGACCCTAATTCCAAAGGGGGCACATGGGTCAAGGGTGCACGCACAGACATTCAGGGGGACAATTGCCCTTTTGCCCCCTCCCCTTGGTACGCCTATGACTCTGACCGCCTGAGGGGCCCTCTTGTCACCTGAGAAGACACTCTGGCCGCCTGAGGTGGCACTCTGGTCGCCTTAGGGGTAATCTGAGCTCAAAAACCTCTGAAGAACCTCTGGAGAGCCTCTGATGTGCTCTAAACACTCTATCGGGCCCTTCGGGCCCTATTTCCAAAGAGGTCAATACGTGCCCCCCATTGGCCAGGGGGGCACGTATGGACCTTCAGGGAGGGGGAAATTGCCCCTTTTGCCCCCCTTGGGTACGCCTATGCCCTCATATCATGGTCATGTGTCGCCCCCTAGCCATATGATGTCCGTAAAGTTAGCGACTTATTCACCGACTTATTTAGCGCCGAACACCGATTCCTCTGAAAATGACATGTTTGGTCAATTAGACCACGAGAAGCACGAATCTGGTATTTATTTTGCTCTAGCACGTCGCCGTCAAGGCCAAAATCAAGGTCAAAGGACGGGGAACTGAATAACAGCCAAAATTTACCGCTCGATTTTCTTCATTTTTTTCCACAAATACCTAAAGCTTAGGTCAAACTCTAGACGCACATATAAAATCATCCAAATCGAACATCAACTTCAAAGTCAAAATCAAGGTCAAAGGACGGGGAACTGGAATAAGTGCCAAAAGTTACCGCTCGATTTTCTTCATTTTTTACCACAAATTGTAGCTTAAGGTCAAACTCTAGCCGGCACATATAAAATCAGCAAAATCATACATCAACCTCAAGGTGAAAATAAAGGTCAAAGGACGGGGAAATGAATAACTGCCAAAAGTTACCGCTCGATTTTCTTCATTTTTTTTCCACCTCAGGTTTTCCCGGGATATCGGGAAAACGGCGGCGCGTAGCGACGCCAATTTTACAATACCTGTTCATTCATCTTTTGCCCAGCCTTCTCTATTTTTATGACTTCAGGTCACGTCAGGTCAGGTCACCAGGCCGGGTCATGTGACCCCGCCTCCAAAAAAGTTTGCGGCACTACCAAAGCCAGAGTTTGTTGTTGATCGGTTTCGTACTTACATGATTTCATGAGGGCATCACTACCTATAGTTCGTTTATCTCGATTTTTCATATCGGTGACCTAACGTCAGGTCATTTTCCTGAACATTCCATTATAAGTCAATGGGGAAATACTAAAATGCTTTCCATTCCTAGGATACGCATGATATCAGCCCAATTCCCTCTTTATCATGTTATTATAGGCCATTTTTGAAGACCAAGGTGCAGTCTTTGTTCTGATATCCCTACAGGGTCAGCCGAGGTCACCAACACCTTTTTGCCAATAACTCTCGATACAATTAAGATAGAGAATTACAAACAGCACCAGTGTGTTTATCTCGTCAAGACGCGTCTTCTAATGTGCAACACGACCTTATTAGGTCACCACTTGACCTTGACCTGAGGTCAAATTTTTAGGTTGACCTAACCTGACAACCATATACATCATTCAAAGCGCCTTGACGAGAAAAACACGATGGAATATCAATCTTTTCCCTATCTCACTTACGTAAACAGTTATTCGTGAAAACATCTTTGGCAAAAAATAACCTTTTTGACTTTCGATGACCTCTGGAGCCCAAACTATTGACCTGAGATGAAATTTGAGGACATACATGCGATTGCAAATAGCTATATATTGCGTCTTTACTTGTCTGCTCCTAGCGATCATANTCTAACCTGGTAACCATATACATTATTCGAAGCGCCTTGACGAGACCAACACGATGGTGTCACAATCTTTTCCCTGTCTCACTTACGTAAACAGTTATTCGTGAAAACATTTTTGAAAAAAAATAGCCTTTTTGACTTTCGATGACCTCTGGAGCCCAAACTATTGACCTGAGATGAAATTTGAGTACATACATACTATTGCAAATTTAAATAGCTATCTATTGCGTCTTCACTTGTTTGCTCCTAGCGCTATCATAGTTTCCGAGATAATTGGGGGTATCTGGAGCTAAGTCCTAAATTTGGAAAATTTGACCTTTGATGACCTCTGGTGACCCTAATATCGAACCGATTATCTTTTTACCAAAAAAATTTCAAAACTCACTTTTGACGATGGCTCTCGAATGGGTTTATAGTTATACTAGGTCCCATAGGAAGCCGAGTTATGAAGGGGGGCGTCGGAAACGCCCCTCCCGGCCCGAGGAAGGTGGCGCGAGCACCGGCCCGGCGCGGGTTTAATAATTTTTTTAATTTTGCTTAATAACGTGAACTTGACCCCATATGAGTTTAGGTTGTGAAAATGGCTGCTACCATATGACTTATAATTATACCTGTAAAATATTCTAAAAAAAATCTGCTGCATGACTTTTGTATATATTTTGCACATCGTGACCGTTTGTGACCTGACCTTGACCTTGACCTGTGCTGATAATTTACCTTTTGCTTATATGGAAAATGCATCATATCTTTGAGAGCACTTCATGCAGACGTCATATTTCGTAGGGTTTCCGAGGCGGAGTTTCGCAGTGATACCGAGAGCGAGCTGAGTGCGCAGTGTGGGCCGCCTTAATAGTCAAAACTGACTGATGCGTCGTTAAAGGAAATAGTTCACCATGGATTATTTTTTCCCAACATGATTTGATTATATTTTTTTAATGAAACTTTTTCACATTGTCAAAAATAACCATGCATCGCGCCGATTCAGGACAGAAGGACGTACATTAATTTTATCAAAACTATATGCGTACTCTCTGCGCAGGTGTCCTAACGTCAAAAGGTGCGCCTAGCCGGTTCCCGGGGACAATGGCGAGACACTGCTGACGCAGTAGATTCAAAACTTTACGCGCTGGATAAGCGTACAGCCGGCCTTTTACCTAGTCATTGTCCCCGGAAACCGGTTAGACGCACTTTTCGCTTGTTGGCAGCAGAAACCCAACTCCAGCTGCAAGCTGACTGCATAGCCTCTGCCCAGGTGCATAGGGCCCACATTCTTGGCATTCGTTATTTATGGCCCACACTCCTTCGACAACAAAAAGTCAAATATGTTCGGCTGGAAAGTTTTTTCAGCCCAGAAAACTTGCAGATAGGGGTTTTTCAACACGGGCTTCAAAACTGTTATCTCTGTTCAAAACCCATGTTGAAGGTGAACTATTTTCTTTAAGGCAGACATAAAACAAGCAAACAAGAACCCGTGGCAGAATAGCTGCGAGGGCAGCGGCGAGGGTATTGCCCGTAATAGGATTCGTTGTTGTATTATTTTTGTTGGACATATGTTTAAGCTGAAAAATGAATGTAAACTTCTTATCCAGCTTCGATACAATATTATTCAAAGATGTTACAATTTCATACAAACGCTCACCAAGCAATGTTTATTAACAATTGCGAAAAATAAGCAGATACGATAGGAACATTCTAACTACACGCGAATATAAATACAAGGGCACGGGCAATGCATCTTGCATACGATAGCACACTCAAGACGTCTAAAAATAACAGCCGAAACGGATTTGTAGACCTTCCCACGATGTTTGGTGAATCGCAAAGTCCACCATCCCTTTCCCTGGCCTCCGCATTGGCACATAATTACACTTGGACAGTCAACTACATTTGTCTACATTTGATTGGTGAACTGCTAAAAAGTGAAGGCAATTATAATTCCATTTTTCAACGCCACGAATTTTACGACGTTTGCTCGTACCATCTTTCAACCTAGCTAGCCTTATCATGGAAATTAACAAACGTCAATAAACACTTATATCTTAGCCATCCCCTCGATCATTTATAAATAGTTGCAACACGCAAACCCGCTCAATATATGCGCAATAACATGCAAACATACGACACACGTGCAAAACCAATAACAAAAAAACACAAACACCGGGACTGGCGCAAAAACTACAAGTTTTGAAACAGGACTGATAGCGGGTACGTATGTAGTCGACAATATAAGCCAAATGGACCATCTTGATGGTTTGGATAAGATAGGAACAGTAATATTGCGGACAGCGAGGCAATCCGCAATCATTACCGTTTTTATTTTAACGCTGCAAACATGAATTAACTAAAAACCAAACAGCTGAGGAGCTTCGCGGTAAGCTTCTGAAGCTTTAAGTTAACGTCACCCCTCAAGTCTTCCCTGCTGTTGCCACTGCTTCTTCTGCAGTGATCCTGTTGCCATGGTTTCGGCTGGCACACATGCCGCCGTCGCTCTTCAGGATGCCTCTGCAGCAGCAGCGCCAGCGGCAGGGCATGCTGATCTGCTCCCGGGCTAATACTGCCCGTCCCTATACAGATGGAGGTCGGATGGAAGGATCTATCATCTCCCCTCTACAGGTGGAGGTCGGGTGGAAGGATCTGCCATCTCCCCTCTACAGGTGGAGGTCGGATGGAAGGATCTATCATCTCCCCTCTACAGGTGGAGGTCGGATGGAAGGATCTGTCATCTCCCCTCTACAGGTGGAGGTCGGGTGGAAGGATCTATCATCTCCCCTCTACAGGTGGAGGTCGGGTGGAAGGATCTATCATCTCCCCTCTACAGGTGGAAGTCGGATGGAAGGATCTATCATCTCCCCTCTACAGGTGGAAGTCAGATGGAAGGATCTATCATCTCCCCTCTACAGGTGGAAGTCGGGTGGAAGGATCTGTCATCTCCCCTCTACAGGTGGAAGTCAGATGGAAGGATCTATCATCTCCCCTCTACAGGTGGAAGTCGGATGGAAGGATCTGCCATCTTCCTCTGCAGGTGGAAGTCGGATGGAAGGATCTGCCATCTCCCCTATCTACAGGTGGCAGTCGGGTGGAAGGATCTGCCATCTCCCCTCTACAGGTGGAAGTTGTGCGCCGAGCCGATCGGCGGCCGGCCGGACTGCGCCGAACGGTGGGAGAACTCCGAATACCGATCCTGCTCCACCTGAGGCATCAGCATCACCGGCTGCAGGTTCATGGAGCGCCGCGATCCCGCCACGGACGGCGCCTCGTAGAGGTAGCCTCCGTTCACCTCCCCACGGAGGACGGAGCCGGGCGGCGGCGGCATACCGGCCAGCGTCGGCTGCCGGCCCAGCCGCGCCTCCCGCGAGCTCAGCACGAAACCCAGCGCGGCCAGCGTCAGCGCGTCCACGGTGCCGACGAAGGCGAGGATGTAGGCCCAGCGGAAGCCACACTTGCCCAGCCGGTACTTGTCGGCCTCCTGGCCGCACACCTCGCGGAGACGGTCAGCGTCCCAGCCGACAGGGAAGACGAGCAGGGCGACCAGCAGACACACTCCTGCAGAGACGAGACGAGTCAGCCGTCAGCCGTCAGGTCACAACAGACAACTCTGCAGAGACGAGACGGTCAGCCGTCAGCCGTAGGTCACAACAGACACACTCCTGCAGAGACGAGACAGAGTCAGCGTCAGCCGTCCAGTCACAACAGATCACACTCCTGCAGAGACGAGACGAGTCATGCCCGTCAGCCGTCAGGTCACAACAGACACACTCCTGCAGAGACGAGACGAGTAGCCGTCAAGCCGTCAAGGTCACAACAGAGACCACTCCTGCAGAACGAGAACGGTCAGCGTCACCGTACAGGCCACAACAGACACACTCCTGCAAGACGAGACGAGTTCAGCCGTCAGCCGTCAGGTCACAACACGACATAAAAACCCTCCTGCGAGACGAGACGAGTCAGGCCGTCAGCGTCAGAGCCAACAACAGACACACTCCTGCAGAGAGAGACGATCAGCCGTCAGCCGTCCAGGTCACAACAGACACACTACTGCAGAGACGAGACGAGTCCAGCCGCAGCCGTCCAGGCCACAACAGCACACACTCCTGCAGCGACGAGACGAGTCCAGCCGTCAGCCGTCAAGTCACAACAGACACCACTCCTGCAGAACGAGACGAGTCAGCCGTCCAGCCCGTCAGGTCACAACAGACAATACTCCTGAAAAGAGAGCGAGACGAGTCAGCCGTCAGCCGTCAGGTCACAACAGATTAAGGTTTAGCGTCTCTCAGCCATCAACTCGCTCCCACTTTTCAATCCCTTTCCATTCCTTTCCAATTCCTTTTCATTCCTTTCTTCATTCCTTTCCATATCCTTTCTCCAATTCCTTTCCATTCCTTTCCAATTCCCTTTCCATTTTCCTTTCCATTCTTCCATTTCCTTTCCATTCCTTTCCATTCCCTTTCCATTCCTTTCCATTCCTTTCCATTCCTTTCCATTCCTTTTCATTCCTTTTCATTCCTTTCCATTCCTTTCCATTCCTTTCCATTCCTTTCCATTCCTTTCCATTCCTTTCCATTCTTTCCATTCCTTCCATTCCTTTCCATTCTTTTTCCATCCCTTTCCATCCCTTTCCATTCCCTTTCCATCCCTTTCCATCCCTTTCCATCCCCTTTCCATTCCCTTTCCCATTCCGCTTACCATTCCTTTCCATTCCTCCCTTCCATTCCTTTCCATCCCTTTCCATCCCTTTCCATCCCTTTCCATCCCTTTCCATCCCTTTCCAACCCTTTCCATCCCTTTCCATCCCTTTCCATCCCTTCCCACCGCCTACCATTCCTTTCCATCCCTTTCCATCCCTTTCCATCCCTTTCCATCCCTTTCCATCCCTTTCCATCCCTTCCCACCACCTACCATCCCTCCCCGTCCCTTCACCTGACAGCAGCTGCATCCAGGCGCAGAGGTGGAACACGGTGCTGGAGCGCAGGAAGCAGAACATGAGGAAGCAGATGATGCAGAGCAGGGCGATGATGACGGCCAGGCCGACGAAGATGGTGGCGGCGCGGAACGGTGCTGAGATGATGCTGGAGAGGTCTGTCAGGCGACCTTCGCACGCCAGCGGGGAGTTGACCTGTCGCAGACGTAGATCGGACGTTGATGAATGCTGTCGTGTCGTTGCGGCTTGCGAAAGTCATGCGTATTATGTTTATAATACACGCCGTGGATGAAAACCCGTGGTCATGGCGGCAGGGGTAATGGGGACTTTGAACAGCTAAGGTGAGAGTTATAGCTGACGGTTGTGAGTTATCTATGACAGAATATGGAACAATGACGACGGTTAGCGCATGCTATAGTTTGTTCAGAAAGCTTTAGGTAACAAGTAGGTTACCATGTTGACACTCCTTCACACATTCACAATGAACATTGTACTTGTTACTGAAAGTTTTGTGAAATAAACATAGTTGCACTTACCGTGGTCATTGGCAGGGGCGGATCCAGGGGGCAATCCTGCCATGCCTCTCCCCCCAAGCGCAAAAGGGTGAGGCCAACATATCTTTTGCCCCCCCCCCAGGACATCAGTGAATACCCACATTGTTCAATACTGACTGATTTGGTACTATTTGGTGTTAACATGGTGAGTCTGGTACTCAAGGAAAAATAACGATTTATTGTTAAAAAAGCTGCTTTGAAGCAGTCAAAAACCAGCTATTAACAATACAAAACTGAAAAAAATCGCGCCGCTTAGCAGCATCACACAAGTTTCGCAATTGCTTACACAAATTAGGAAAATGGGGAAATGTATTTAATTAAGTGTCAGGCAGAGGCTCTCCTTGACGGTAATTCCTGGCCCCAGGGAAACTTCATACAACATTATAAACCCTCGCCTTCCCGTTTCCCACCTTCACCGTACGGGGGGGGGGGGTTGACAGGATCCCCTGTTAACTTTCAAACCAAGCATCATAGAGCAACGCGGTAAGAACCAGCTTGTTGCCTGTCATGTGAGGGATCTAGCAGCACGCAACTTTTTAGGTTGCAGGTCATTGTGTGATTTTTTTCCCTAACCTTCCTTCTCCTTCTTCCTTCTTCTTCCAACCTTCACTTGAAACTTCCAGGTCAAGTGAATGAGCTCGACTCGATCACGTCAATAATAATGTTTTTTTTTGTCAAAAAACCTCAAAATTAGAAATTGATCAATGTAAATAGAAAGCATAGCCCTCGACCAGTTTCGTCTCAGAAATACAGAAAATGTATTTATTTGTTGGTATCTGGTCAAAATAAGTCCAAAAGTGATTAAAATGACGTCATGAGTTTCTTTCACGGAGCCATCACTCAATCACAAATAGTCATTGCAAGTCATTGCTTTGAAATTTGGTTTGGGTATTGCCTACATTTAGTTCTCTCACTTATATTTGGGTCTTTCAAAATCTTTGAAAATTTTGATTTCAAGTGATTTTTCGCATTTTTTTTAGTTTTCAGGGGTAAGAAACCAAAATTTAGGAAATCCGAGTTGGACTTTCCTAATTCAAATGTCATTTTCGATCTTTGTCGCTTTCTGTTGGCAGTTTGCTGCAAAACTATATTGTCCCTATCTTTTTAAACCCATATTTAACCGTCTTTTCTCCTCCACCAACTATACACGTCACTAAAACGGAACATTACTCCCAACTGAACTTGAACAACTTTCAGTGAAATTTTGCCAGTCATATGTATAATTGTTGCCAATCTCCACTACTGCATTTTCAGCAAGATCGCCGCCATTAGTAAAAGTGATTTCAGGAAAACATGATGGGAGGCACCTGTCCAGCCTCCCGCCCCGTAAGGCGAGGGGATTAATTTCAACACTGGCTACATTTAAGGCTAGCTAGGCTTGCCGAGTTCCGAAAAAGGCCCGACCGCAAACGAATATGACGCGAACATTGACATCGGCCCCCATCGATAACAACGGCATCCTAAGGGGCCCACACCAGCAAAGGCCCCCGACAAATGTCCGCGAAAATAAAAATATCCGGAATTAAGGTTACTTAATTTTGCAGGCCGCCACAAGTCATAAAAAGGGAGACGCGTCGATCATTTTTTAGTGAAAAAGTCGAACCATTGGAGGGCACATGCACCCTGTGCCTCCTGCTAGTGCCTCAGTGCATGAAATAGGGCCTGTGCCCAGTGCCCACAGTGCTTTCGCACAATTTCGCCGTATTTCGCCGGCCTGGCCAAATACGGATATTTTTTGTGGATGTTCTTGGGTCCCGTTTTTTTTTCTTCGAAAAAATGTTGAAAATATGACCCTCTAAAAAAGTGGGCCAAATCCGATGATTTTTTGTGGGGTTACCTTGAACCTCCTGACCAAAATTTGCCCGCCCCTGAAGCGAATTCTGGGTACGCCACTGCATGCCAAGCACACGTTTTTGGGGGGATTTCATCAATTTTGGAGTTTTGAATGATTTGTAAGTCCTACACAGGATCACAATAAAGTGAGTATGCAATTAAAAACGCACGGCACTCTTTCTACACACTGTTCTTTCAGACTTAGTGGTTTTAGTCGCCGCCTTATCTCTCGCTTGAAGATTTTATAATTGGTGGTGGCTTACCTATTAATTTTTGCATGCAAGTTCATGGAAAATAACGAATTTAAAAATAGGTAACTGCTGCTG
>VOPJ01006677.1:0-49975 GCA_014673585.1 Semibalanus balanoides | reverse complement strand
GTTTCAGTGGTATCAAGTGGTTTTTAGCTTCGTATTGATTGTGTCCTGGTGTCGTCTATATCTGACCCTGTTGCTAGGCCGGGACAGGACGAGATGGAACATGACTCGGACACAAGACTAGTCTAGTATGCTGGAATCAAGCGAACGACATCGACATCGACACCGACATCGACACCGACACCGACACCGACACCGACACCGACACCGACACCGACACCGACACCGATACCGATACCGACACCGACAGCAGGGACTGAGGGCTGTGGGGAAGGAGATGGGCCTACAGTTCAGTTACCAGAGGGAGCGTTTAACTACTATTGTTTATGCTACTAGAGTAGACACGCCGGGGCCGGGGTCCGGGTTAATCAGTCCAAAGAGCGTTTGTCTCGGAGTCGATGGGTCTCGGGTTCGAGCCTGACTGCTGGCGACGTGTTTTGGTACCTTACTCGGCACGGCGCGATGCACCGACGATAGATGTCAGCAGTCGTATCGTCGAGAAGTTCCAATGCCACCATCACCAGAACCATACCGATGCAACGACGCTGGCCAATGTATTAACGTAGAGAACAACAACAGATTCTCAAGAGCATACATAAACGACTATTCAAATCACAGGTTTGTTGCGAACTATAACTTTAGCTCTCTGACTCGATCTTCCGCCGTTAACAGTAACATGCTGGCACGGTCCTGTGCACAATCCCGAACACGAACATATGTACACAGAAACACGTCTAGAGATTCTCTGGTATCACCCACGATTCTGCGGCGGGGCGGGAAGCTGGATAACGCGTCACTAAATCTACCCAACGCACGGTCACATGTATCATCAAACAGCATCACTTACGAAAATCCTGTCATTGTATATCAGAGTATCCTGGTAAATGGCGCTGCCTTGAAGCGTTAATATCCCGGCATATCCGCAGCTGTCAACAATTAATATTGGCCCGGACGTGGATAGTTTAACAATGTCCACATCAACTAGATAGATGCCTACAGACACAACTAACACAGACACTATCTGATATTGGTCAGACAAACCACGGCTCGAACTGGGAAACGTTCAACACCAGAACCACATCGTAACGATCCACGAGCTTAGGGCCAAACATTAATATCGGAAGTGTGGGCTTTGTGCGGCCCTTCTCACGTTCTCCCCCGTACGGACCATTTCTGGCCCGGTCAGGAGAGATGTTTCAGTCGCAGGAGCGTCGCCAACGGAGGGGGGGGGGGGGCTCAGGATTGCTCCGGCCAGAGTCCGCTCCCCCAGTTTCGAAGATTTTAGCAGTAGAACCTAGCACTATGTGGCTGCCCCCCCCCACAAGCCCCTGGCTGACCCCCTACTCAAAGTGTTATGGCAATGTCACTGCCCGGCCGGTCACACCGCCTATGTCTGGGACATACCTATCTATGTCTGGGCCTTATTCACTGTCCAATCCCCGTATAGTCAAACCTGGACCCAGCCTGCTACCCTGCAAACAACCAACTCGGAGGAAAAAGGATACGCTGGATTTTGGTATTCACATCGTACGAGAAGAAGGAAAATGCCTTTAATGCGATTTTTAAATCAGAGAAGTCAAACCAACTTCATGTCAGATAATTTACACCGGTGGATGTAGTTTTGCTTCATAACGTACTCGCGCATTGACGCACAATTTGCCAGAGACTCAAAGCTACCTACAGCTGCACTTCAATTCGCAAATGCCTTAGAAATGCATGCAAGATGCAAATCAAGACAATATATATTTACGAAAGAGGATGACGTCCTCTTAGTCGTGTTTTAGTAGTAACAATAGAATATACTTAGCTGCCAGTGTTCTATTTACGATTTTACAAAACTTGAACCCTTCCCTCTGGAGTTCGCGTACTGGCAATATTTCCACTCAAGCCAGAACCCTTAGCCCTTCTCAGGACCCAAACGACTACGCTCGTATCAGCACTCTACTCTGCGCCCTACGTGTGTCATTGGCCCCTCCAAAGCAGCCGGCTGGTTCAGCTGCTCTCCTGCCGCGCCCCCTGGTGGAGAGCGCCTCAGTCCTACTCTTCACTCCTCGGCCAGTGGTTTGTGCGTCACCAGCCGATGTTTGGGGCTGGGTTTGCGAGCCGGCTGCGGCTTCACCTTGGCCTGGGGCCGGAGCAGGGCCGCTTGCTCTGACCCTGCAGCGGCCGAGTCGGTCGAGACAGCCCGCACTGCCGGTCCAGGTCGGGCGGCGGCCGCGTCACCGCCCCCTACCCCCGACAGCGGCCGTGCCACAGGCCCCGGCCGAGCCGCCACCGGGAACGGTCTCCCCCCGCGCCGCACCGTACACTGGTCCTGACGCGCGAACGTCTCGGCCGCCGTGGCGGGAACGGCGCCCGTGGCGGCCGCGGCGGGGACGGCGCCCTCCTCAGACGAGCCGCTGGAGCTGCGCTGGAGCCGATGCCACTCGGCCGGCAGGTCCAGCACTAGGTCCGGCGTGTGTTTCAGCGTCAGACGCCCCGCCGGCTCCGCCCCGGTCACCGCCGCCGCCGCGCGGGTCTCCCATAGGGCGCGGCGTGACAGCACGCTGCTGGTGGCCGGCGGCGGAGGTGACTCCTGGCGGACAGCGGCGGCGGCCGGCAGCAGCGGTGGTGGGCGGCGCGGCACGGCTCGCGCGCTGGCCGGTGCCGGCGGCGGCGGATCGCAGTCACCGGCCGGCTCGTCCAGAGACAGCTGGCCGGAGCGCAGCTGCTCCGACACCAGCGCCATCTCTCTGATGGCCCGCTCCAGCCGCTCCGTGTCCGAGTCATGAGCCGGCTCCTCAGCAGCGGCCAGGGCGGGGGCGGGGGCGTCGGCCGGCTGGTGTAATGTGGAGAGGGAGGCGGCGCGCGGTGCCGGCGTGGGTCGGCCGCCGCGGGGCAGCGTGGCGCTGCGGTCCGGCATCCAGCTGCCGCTGCCGCTGCCGCTGCCGCTGCCACTGCCGCAGCTGCCGACAGACTCCGGGCGCTGCAGGTCCCAGGTGGAGGGGTTAGTGCCGCCACCGACAGACAAACGGATCACATACACAGACAGACGCAGACGAACAGACAGAGAGAAGCAGAGATGCAGACATACAGATGGAGACAGACAGAGAGATAGACGACGCTGAGAGGCATATATAGACAGAGGGAGAGACAGACACAGACAGATACATACAGATAGAGAAACAGACAGAGACAGAGAAAGCCAGAGACGGACTAACAGGGATAGAGGCCACGTTTCCATGGGACTAGGTAATCCGGAGTTCCCCTCGTGGTGACTTCTGTAATTTTGTTACCACTCAAGGGAAATCAAAATTGACGGTCAGATATGAACTATTAGTCCCATTCATATCAGCTGATGGTAAATTTTATTTCCCTTGTGTGGTGACATAATTACAGAAGTCACCACGCGGGGAAACCCGGATTACCTAGTGTCATGGAAACGTGGCCAGAGAGACGGACACGCCAGCCAGCTTCGTTAGTGTTATCTGACACACCGCGTTCAAATACCGTATGGGATAGTTACAAAGCAGAGAATCGACCAACATACCAATCAGTGGATGGCCTCCTGGTCCGTTGGGCCTTACGATCACAATTACGTACGAAGCAGACATTAGCGTCAAAAATCGGTACAGTTTATCGATGAGCTTCCCCGTGACGGTACCGAACACTCACTGGCCACAAAAGGTTACACATCTTTACAAATGAAACGTCTGGCTTCAGCGCACGTCACGTAATTTTGCGTAAAAAATGACCGTAGTTCTGTATAGTGTACATAAAGAGTTACAGGACACGTGAGGAAGGCTCCAATATATCTAACTGGCCATTGACGGGGGGGGGGGACGTTAAACGCTCCCCCTGACGAACTTTCGCAGTAGTCAAAAGCCAATAGCGCTATCAACGCGACAATTCGGTTAACTTCTTCTACACGAAATTTTCTTCTATGCGAAAATAAAGCAATTTCGTCGATTTGTTTTTATCTCTCAACTCTCACCTCTCACTCTCACTCTCACTCTGCACTCTCACTCTTCACATCTCACTCTCACTTCTCACTCTCACTCTCACTCTCACTCTCACTCTCACTCTCACTCTCACTCTCAACTACTCTCACTCTCACTCTCACTCTCACTCTCACTCTCACTCTCACTCTCACTCTCACTCCACTGCTCCCATCTCACTCTCACTCTCACTTCACTCTCACTCTCACTCTCACTCGTCACTCTCACCTCACTCTCATCTCACTCTCACTCTCACACCCCCCCCCCCCCCCCCCTCCCCCCCCCCATCCCCCCCGAGGTCTCACTCTCACTCTCACTCTCACTCTCACTCATCACTCTCACTCTCACTCTCATCTCTCACTCTCCCTCTCCTCTCTCTTCTTCTCTCTCTCTCTCTCTCTTCTCTCTCTCTCTCTCTCTCTCTCTCTCTCTTCTCCTCTCTCTCTCTCTCTCGTCTCTCGTCTCTCTTCTCTCTCTCGTTCTCTCTCTCTCTCTCTCTGGGTCATCATGGTCGCAGCAATCGGTCGCAGCAAGTGAGACCCACACACTCAAATACCTCGATGTTGACCTTTGACCTGACATTTGTCCTCAATTTTTGAAACTTTCCAGTTTGCTTTAGATTCGTTTCATTGAGAGCTTTCGAATGTCGCCTTGCGCGTCTCGTTGCGATCATTGGTTCGGAAGATAACCAGGAATGAGAGGGGGAAGTTTAACGCCGAGACCCCTACAACGCTGACTGATACCCCAGTCTGAGGCACTGAGACCCAAGTCTAGATCGGATTAACCTGCTTGCTGACTGGCTACCTTACTCGAATAAGCAAGACTATTGATACATTTAATGTCTGGTAAAACATAGCTTTTCTAAAGGCATCTTAAGACCTGTAAACACATTTTTGGTAAGACGTTATGCATCATTTAAATCACCCGGCATACGGTCATAAGCTTGCTGATTCTACTTTGCAACGCTAGCAAAGACAAGACAATGAAAGCTCTATTAGTCACTGGATGAAGCAGAAACGGACCATCGGAATCAAACTATTCCAGACGGGCAGAGTTACAGTTACCCACAGTTGTAGGTAGTTACAAACATGCGACTGTTACAGTTGTTTGATGTGTCGATGATGATGACGATTATTAGGACTCAAGGGCACCACAAATGCAATGTTATGTGGCACCCACAGTTCCAGTTACAAGTTAATGTCCGGTACCAGCGAACACGGATACTTTACAGCTGCGGCAACACCTACAGCAAGGCCACCCATTCCCTGCGTCGTAGTAAACCACTGCCCACATCATACAGAAGTATACCCGTGCCAATATACTGCCAACATCATACAGAAGTATACCCGTGCCAATATACTGCCCACATCATACAGAAATATACCCGTGCCAATATAGTAACCCAATGATACGTCATCCGTCTGGCAGAGCCAGATCTCAACAAGCAACGAGCGATATCCGGTGTATGAAGTCACCAACAACCCAGCCCCTTAGTCGCCTTGTTTACAAGTTCACTGCTCAACGGAGCAAATGCCGATACATGAACCAATCATTCCGCGCCACAGCACAGGGCAAGAATAAACACCACGTGCCGTAAGTAAGCTACCCACAACCGAGACTACGTCCACGGCACAGCACAGCCACAGGCCCGGCAGCTCAGCAAAGTCAGCCGGACAGTTTATGGAGGAGGCACCTCAAACCATGCAAAGTGTAGCAAAATGTATCATAGAAGGCAACATACCTTCAAACGTCCATGCACTGTATCACTACCTAACGTGGCAGCCCGGCGAAAAAGTGATGTGTAAATTTGTATCTTGGGAATATAGAGACACGCAGGTAGATAATGAACTGATAACTAGAACCCCTCGTGCAGAACCTGTCTTTTAGCTATTGCACCCCATATTACACTACAATTGCCCCAATATAGGACTCAATTGCACGTCTAAATATTCCATTGCACGTCCCATTGATACATACTGGTGATAATACGAGAACAGCAATTGCGTGGAGAATAACGTTAACAAGGTATCGTTAGAAATATATGAAAGCAAGACCGACCAACATCGACAAAAGAACTTCTGCACTGTCCTTGAGATATTTCAACACAATTGCTAAGTTAGAGCTGCTAGTTTTCGGAACTAAGAAATTCACACCCATATGGACCCTTTAAGGAAAGGCAATGTAAGCCACTATATATTGTCTCAAGATGAAATCCACAAAATCACAAACCAGTGAAATATATGAAAAGTTTATGGTATGATGTATGCACAAATAATTACTTTTAGTGTCAGAAGCCCAAATTTGACCGGTAACAACATATCAAATAGTTGAGCCCCACTATAAGCATAATAGACACACCAAGGCTTCTTGGGGCGTCAATGAAACCCTTGAAACGGAACACCAAATGTACTCCAAAGCCCACACAAATTCCGCAGGTTCAATAGCCCTGTATCATTACGGGTATATGGTCCCAAAATAGCAGCTCTAACATCCTCAGCACCCCTGGCGTTCCTGACAGCGCAAAGCAGGGCGTCCTAGCCGCAGCCGAGTGTCTTTTAAATGCCAGCATGTCACACCTCTGTCCCTACATGCCTCGCCGCACTGCACATCTATCTACCTCTGCATAGCGTGACTGCTTCTCGCCTCTACTGCTGCCGCCCGCCTGTCCGCCACACGAGCCACCAGCCGCTCGGAGGCCGGCCACAGCCCTGCTCTACCACTACAGCATGCACATGCAGCCCGGCAGCCCGTCCTCCGTCGCCAGTCCGGCAGCGTGCGGGGCAGACTCCTCCTCGGCAGGGAGGTGCGGCGGTACGGGCGGCGGGCCAGGCTCCTCCGCAGGGCCGTGCGGCGGTACGGGGGGCGGTACGGGGGGCGGTGTGGCGGGCGGTGAGGCGGGGCGGGGCGGTGGCGGCTGCGGGGGCGAGGGCGGTACCTCAGGTAGCGGCTGCTGGCGGTTGGCCACCTCGCCGGCGGCTGACCCGCCCGACGTAGCGGAGGTCGTGGAGAGGGTCGACAGAGTCGAGGTGGAGGAGGCAGGGCCCGGACCGCCGATCACCGTGACCGTGACCCGGTGACCTGGGCCGGGGTCGGGTACACTGGACCGGTCCTCGTCCCTGGGGAAGGAGGCGCCGTGACAGAGGTACAGGGCGACATACAGAGCACAGGTACACAGACAGAGTCAAGAGCACAGGCACAGGTACACAGACAGAGTCAAGAGCACAGGCACAGACAGAGTCAAGAGCACAGGTACACAGACAGAGTCAAGAGTACAGGTACAGGCACAGGTACAACAGTCAAGAGAACACCCACAGACGTACCGAGTCAATAGGCTGCCACTGTGGCACTAAACACTGTGGCACTGAACACGGTGGCACTAAACACTGTGGCACTAAACACTGTGGCACTAAACACTGACACTGAACACTGTGACACTGACACTGGTACTGCTTTGTCGCATGGCGGCCAATTGCCACGTGGTCACATTTCACCGTAATAGCTCGTGTAGTTCAGTCGGGAGAGCGCTGGGCTTATGATCTAACTCGCCCCGGCAAGGTGGGCTCGAGGAGCTTCGGAGCTCGCTATTTGCTACTAGCGGGGATGAACTGCAGGTCAGGGACCACGCAACAAGCTTAGCTTAGCGTCGGTCCTGACCTGATCTCGGAAATACATGCTATCAAAGCATTCGAAGTAAATTAAAAAACAAAATATATAAGAATAACGTGAACTGGAGGTATGATCCAAATGTTCAAAATCATGAAAGAGGTTGAACGAATCAATCCAGTTGTTCTTCCGTTCCAGCGAGTGCCGAATGACAGGACCCGTGGTCATAATCTTAAAGTCAACAAGCCCAGAGCGCGACTGATTACTCGTCAACGCTTCTTCTCAGGCAACACAATTCGTAATTGGAATTTGCTTCTTCAACTCGTCATTGATTCGGAAAATGTTAGCCAGTTAAAAATATGTTCGATGAATGACAAACAACAGCTCACGGTAACAACTCGTAGTCAGTGATACAGTGTAATATCCAATGAATGTGGCGTAATATGTAAATATGACAAACAATAGCTGTGAGCTATCAAACCAGCAATAGCTATAGCTGTCGAACCAATAGATGATGATGATGATTTGGGTTTAAAGGCGCCTCAACTATTAAGTTATGTGGCGAACCAATAGCTATGAGCCCTCAACACATGATAATCAAGTACATCAAGTACATGAACTGTCTCTGCACTTGACCTTTGCCCCACATCTCTGGCCCAGCCCTGTCGGCGTCTGACCTGATTTTCAGCATGATGTACTTGTCGGGCACGAGTCCGTTGGTGCCGCGGAAGTGTCCCCGCCACCAGTCGACCGACACCTGTTTGTAGAGCGTCACCACGTCGCCACTGCGGAAACTCAGCTCGCGAGCAGAGCGGGCCGCGAAGTCGTACTGGGCGACAGCTTCCAGCTGCTCACACTCTGATAGTGGTGCGGTACCGCGGGGTGATGTGTTCAGGCTGGGGGGTGTGGGGTGTTGGGACTGTGTAGCTGAAGTGTGCAGACTGCAGAGGTCAAGTTCAGAGGTCATGAAAAGGTCGGCTCCAGCCTCCAGCATGAAACACCGCTGCTTGGCGCACCCACGCAATGCTTTCAGTGTTTGTTTACGAAAAGACGACGGCAACATTTCGTGATGCCACAGAGATGGATGTGTCCGTTTCTCGGTGAACTGTCAGCTTAAGACATGGGAAGGCAAAATAACGATGAGTGCATACAGCTCCCATATAGCACCTGCAATCACAACGGAAAATACAAAAACAGCAAAAGCATCCAACAAACATAACGGTTCATTTAGCTGTGCATAACTTCAGTTAATAAAAAAGGCCAATGTAACAGCGAACGAGACGGGTACTATTTATTGGTTCCAAAATAAGCGTCCCGCTTGGTTGGCCGGAACAGCAGTTTAAGGGAGTATAACGCCTTGGGAAAATTATGAGAAATGATGGAGATGAGAGCCACTCATCTGGGCACTAATCTACATCAATCCACATATTTTTCCCAAGGCGGCATATTATCTCCTTTAACTGCTGTGACGGCCAACCCAGCGGGACGCTTATTTTGAAACCAATAGTACCCATGAGAAAATCTGTTCGTGAGTGTAGAGACCTTGGCGTTTCTGGATTAGTGTTAAGTGAGCTCAACAGGACTATCACAATTAACCAATCTGAGCGTGCAAACTCGGTTGCCATGAGCAAAACCATACTTACTTCCGAAAATTCGCAAGCTCAAATCCTTTTCTGTTGCATTGAGGACAAAATCTGCAATAGAACAAAAATAAAATAAAAACAGTTTACATATAAAACAAAACAAAACCGTGCAGCATAAAAAACAAATAGGTAAAAACTTAGCTACATGTAAAAATACCAAGCATGCCTCGACTCTTCATCACAGACCACTGCCGCGAGCCGGCTCAGTTCAACACACGTGCGGCTGATTGCTCAGCTGAGCGTCAGTGCAGCGTCCGGGGGTCGACCCACTCACCACTCACCGTCCTCAGACTGAGTGTCGGGCTCAGCGCCGTCAGCCGGCCCTCCAGACGTGTCGCTGGGTCCGGGGGTCGACCCACTCGGCACTCACCGTCCTCAGACTGAGTGTCGGGCTCAGCACCGTCAGCCGGCCCTCCAGACGTGTCGCTGGGGGCCTCCCCGATCTCTTCCTCGGTCTGCTGGCGCCGCTGGCTGATGTACTTCTCATAGACGGGTCCTCCGTCGCGCGGAAAGATCTCCTCGTGGCAGAGGATGATGTGCTTCATCAGCTCGTTCACCAGGTTCTGGTACTGCACCTGGTCCTTGCTCTCCGGGATCGGCAGCAGGGTGGGTCCGAAGCAGATGGCCAGGTTGTACGGCTCCATCATGTTCTCGTCACTGAACTCGGACAGGCTGAAGATAAAGAGGGAGCGTCCGATGTCGGTTTGTTAGCCGAGGGCGAACTTCTGAGCAGCGCGGCTCTAAAAGACAGACTGATGCGCAAGATGTCAGGCTATCAATGCCCAATGAAAATAACCGAGTGCAAATACAACAACGCTCAGTGCAGAAGTTGATTCAGCTTTATGTCTAAAGTTAATGATCGGCAACTTGTATAAAATCCACAGACTTTTTTGTGTTTTGTATTTAATATTTTCTTCATCATATTTTGCATCATCATAACATGAGCGAAGGCTATATTTTCTTTCTTATTTTAAGCACAATGTTCATCAAAGCCATCCAGTATACACAAATTCACAGGCCATAAAAGTGTGAGTGGATATTAAACAAGCTACTACGTTGAACCGATGTCGGTATGCTAACGGTACGGACGGCTATAAATGACATGAACCGTACAACACGAGCGGCAGAGACCAGGACAAATAGCTTATGAGATGTTAAGACTTTGCAAGCAGTGTGCCAGAAACTCAGTATCCCACCACGCCCGCACAATCGGCCACCAATCAGCTGGGGCAGAGGTCTGACAAGACACTCACTAGCTGAGGAAGGTGAACAAGGGGCAGAGGTCTGACAGAACACTCACTGGCTGAGGAAGGTGAACAAGGGCAGAGTCCTGATCAGGATACTGACATGTAGCCTGAGGAAGTGTGAAGCAAGGGGCAGAGGTCCTGAGCAGGACACTTCACTGGTGAGGACAGTGTGAACAAGGGGCGAGTCTGACAGAACACTCACTGGCTGAGGAAGGTGAACAAGGGGCAGAGGTCTGACAGGAACTCTATCTGGTCTGAGGAAGGTGAACAAGCTCAGTGTCCCAAAATGTGTGATTTGGATGGAAGATGACACCCAGCTGTGATAATTTTTCCCACCCTCATTTTCCATTTTCAGGAGGATTTTTTCACTTTCCGAAATATAAGTGAATTGAGATATTGATTATGTTTATCAACAAATATTGACTGGAAAATACATTACTTTTCAATCAAAACCGACTGCTTTTCCATATTTACAGTAATGCTTATGCATATATTTTTCCACTTGTGGTCCTCATGGTCTTTGTTGGGCTCAAATTTTCACACTCAGCACACCCAAGCCAATATGTGAATCTTGGGACACATGCTGTGAACAAAGGGGCAGAGGTCTGACAGGGGCCAACTCACTGCTTGAGGAAGGTAGAACAAGGGAGCAGAGGTCTGACAGAACACTCACTGCTGAGAAGGTGAATCCAAGGACAAGAGGTTGACAGGAACACTCAACTGGACTGAGGTAAGGTGAAATAAGGGGCAGAGGTCTGACGAGAAACACTCCTGGCTGAGGAAGGTGACAAGGGCAGAGGTTCTGACAGGACACTCACTGGCGTGAGGAAGGTGAACAGAGGGGCAGAGGTCTGACAGAACACTCACTGCTGAGGAAGGTGAACAAGGGGCGAGAGGTCTGAACAGAAAACACTCACTGGCTGAGGAAGTGAACAAGGGGCAGATGGTCTGGACAAGAACACTCACTGGGCTTGAGGAAGGTGAACAAGGGGCAAGAGGTCTGACAGAACACTCACTGGCTGAGGAAGAGGCTAGAACGAAGGGCAAAGGCTCTCGATCAGAACACTCACTGAGCTGAGCGAAGGTGATACAAGGGGCAGAGGTCTTGACAGGACACTCACGTAGCTGAGGAAGGTGAACAAGGGGCAGGAGTCTGACAGACAACTCAACCGCAGGAAAGGTGAACAAGGGGCAGATGGCTTCTGAACCCAGAACACTACCTGGCTGAGGAAGGGGAACAGCGTAGCGAGCATCCACCTAGCTGAAGCAGAGTGAGGCATGAGCCGACATCCTACCTCCCTCGAGTCGGGTGTGCGCTCCTCGGGTCAGACAGCTCTGTATTAATAAAATGCATTATGGTTTACTCCAGAACAATAGCGGTTTAAGCAGATCATTGACGTTACTGAATACTAAACCATGGGTGCTTGCAGCCTATATACGGCAAGACGGCCCGAGAGTGCACATAAATGCTGTAGGACCCGATGGATTTTAAATGAGATATTTGACCAAAAATGGCTCCGTTTTCTGTTAATCGTATACATCTCCCACAATCCCCATAAACAGTAAGGCAAGTCAACATTTTCCCAGTAGGATCTTCAGGAGATCACACCCCTCAATTAAAAAACCGGAGCAATTCCCCGTTGACTCTTATGTTGAGGGCCACGGAGCCGGGACTTGGTGGACGTCATGGCATGAAGCATCTACCTTAGTGATGGAAGTTCCGGCAGGTCGTCAATACACTTTTTGGGTTATCGCGGGCCGCATGCAGATATTACATAGTAATATGCGGATACGAGTTCAGTTACGTGCTACGGCAGGCGAAGTGGACCACGGCATAAGCCAATAACAGCTAGATTGACGTTCGGGAAATACATGCGCAACGATCGAGAGAACAGGAGAACTTTACCGCTAGGCGGATGCAGCCGCACCAGACGAGCTGCTGCAGTAGCTGAGTACTGTGAGCGGTTAACAGAGCAGTGCACAAGTACACTAGTGCCGTAAATACATTATCAGCCCAGAAACGACCATTTGCTATCGACCCACTCACGCGCTATTTCCATGAACTGGTCGAAGTACGGAGTGGGGAAGAACGGCTCTCTCAGCTCCCGCAGGTAGAGTTTGAGCACGCCGGCTGCCGAGTTGATGTCGGAGGCGTCCGAGACGTCGGCCAGAGGGTCCTCGCCACGCTCAAAACTGTCCCGGAAACTGTTAATCTCCACCTGGAGGAGCGGTGAGGAGCGAGGGCGGGGGTGAGGCGTCGCCAGAGACCACAGAGACCTCGGACGCTGCGACTGTCGTGACATGTTCCCTCCTACGATCAGGAAACGACAAACGGCATCACAGACACAGTGACATACTGACGGCACGACAGACGCACGAGTCGACTTCACACCGAGAGGCAATAAAGCTGAACCAAGTGCCAAGGTGCATGTATCAGGTAAGTGCATTCCATGAATTTCACGGACTGTTGTCTGTTACCATCAGTGAGGGCAGTAAAACATACATCTCGGAAAAGTGTATCATTCCTGTTTTCGCGAAGACCGCCCCCTCCCCAGTCCCCACCCTATCCCTCTACCCTCCTGTGCAGCCCTTCCAGCCACCCTGGCGTCCCGCTCCTCCCCATCCTATGCCTCTGGTGCAGCCCTCCAGCCACCCTGGCGTCACGCTCCTCCCCACTAGCCTATGCCTCTGGAGTGCAGCCCTTACACAGCCATGGCACCTCGCGTCCCGCTCCTGGCGCCAAATCCTTATGTCCTCTGGTTGCAGTCTCCCTTTCCAGTGTCCAGCCCTGGACGCCTTCCCGCTCGTTTCACCCTCCTATTTATAGCCCTCTGGGCCTAAGCAACCGCCCTCCAGCCACCCCGTGTCGTCCCGCTCCTCCCCATCCTATGCCTCTGGTGCAGCCCTTCCAGCCACCCTGGCGTCCCGCTCCTCCTCACCTGTGACCCCGACACTCGGAAGATCCCCTGGTGATGCAGACCGTACAGGTTGATGACCCGTACACACGATCGGATGATCAGCGGGATCTCCTGGCCACTCAGCTCCAGATACTCCTCCAGACTGCCGCCGAACAGGCGCGGCTGGCCGTCTGCCGGCGGTCGGCCGAGACGAGGTCGGCGCGGCCGGGCGGCGCACACGGTCCGGGCCGGCCGCTCCAGTTCCGGCGCGTGTTCAGAGAGGCCAGAGCGGAGGAGCTCTCTCTTCACCTGCAGCCGCGCCAGCAGCCGAGAGTCCGACACGAGCTCGGCGAACTTCTGCAGGGGAGGGAGACGAGGAGTGGTGAGACGGGGTCTTACACGACGCACACACAGACACACATACAGAGGGACGCAAAGACGGCCGACTGGTGAGGCACAGACATCCTAGTACCCACGACCGACATCAAGCACGCTAACACACACACCGCACAGACTCAGGGAGACACACAGACTCAGGGAGACAGAGACGTCCTATCGGTGAGACGCTAACATTTCACACACAGCACATACACGCGCGACAGTAAAGGTCACAGGAACACCGGGCGGCAGACAAGACAACTCCCGGCTGATCGTGCAAAATATGCCGGGATTCCGAGGGACAACCCAACCCAGGGACGCCCATCCTCGTAAGCAACCCAACATAACCGTTATACCAGGATCGTACCGTGACACAACTGTACCGTACTGTGTCATACAGTATCATGAGACTGTGCCGTGCTGTGTCGTACCGTGTCATGGGAATTTGGCGTAGTAACTGTGTCGCACCGTGTCATGAGACTGTGCCGTACCGTGGCGTATAACTGTGCCGTACCATGGCGTAGAACTGAGCCGTACCATGGCGTAGAACTGAGCCGTACCATGGCGTAGAACTGAGCCGTACCGTGGCGTAGAACTGTGCCTACCGTGGCGTATAAACTGTGCCGACCGTGGCGTAAACTGTGCCGTACCGTGCGTAGAACTGTGCCGTACCCGTGGCGTAGAACTGTGGCCGTACCGTGGCGTAAACTGTGTCGTTACACGCTGGCGTAGAACTCTGCCGTACCGTGGGCGTAGAACTGCCCCATATACTGACCGTACCGTGGCGTAGAACTTGCCGTACCGTGCGTAGAACTGTTACGTGCCGTGGGCGTAGACTGTGCCGTACCGTGGCGTAGAACATGTGCCGTACCGTGGGTATCCGGAACTGTGCCGTCCGTGGCAGTAGAACTGAGGCGCCGTACTTCGTGGCGTATAACTGTGGACTCGGTACCCCGTTGGCGCTCCCCCCCCCCCCCACTATATCCTGTTAGCCGTTACCGTGGCGTAGCAACATTTGCCGTACCTGGCGAATAACTGTGCCGTAATCCGTGGCGTTAGAACTGTGCCCACGTAAATTCCGTGCGTATATAGCTTGTGCTTCGTACCGCTGTCTGGACTGTCCGTTACCGTGGCGTATTACTGTGCCGTTACCGGGCGTTATACCTGATGCCAGTAACCGTGGTCATGGGACTTGTGCCCGTATCCGACTGGCGTAGAACTGAGCCCGACCGTGGCGTATAACTGTGTCTACCGTGTCATGGGACTGTGGCCGTAACCGTTGGATAACTGTGCCGGTACCGTGCGTTATATAATTGCCGTACCGTGGCGTAGAATACATGCAAGACTCTTACCATGCGTATTATAACTGATCTGCTCGTGAACCCGTGGCCGTATGAACTTGTGGCCCGACCTGGCGTAGAACTGTGCCCCCGTTTCCGTGGTGTAGGAACTGAGCCGTACCGTATAGGCGAATATAAAAAAGTGGGCTCGTTACTCGTGGCTTTTAGTTAACTTGTGCACAAGATACACCGTATAACTGTGCCGTACCCGTGGCCCGTTATAACTGTGCCCGTAACAACCGTGGCAGCAGTACTAACTGTGCTGGCGCGTACTCTGTATAATGTGGACTGTGCCCGTACGTGGCGTAGAACTGAGCTCGTACCGTGGCGCCCTATAAAACATTGTGTCGTTAAGCCAGTGTCTATTGGGACGTGGTGCCGTACTTGTGGTCAGAGACTAGGATATCTGTGTGCCGTTCACCGTGCGCGATAGCAACACATGTAGCCCGTACCGGGCGTAGAACGGTGCCGTAACTCGTGGCGTGGAGAACTGGCGTATCCGTGGTGCGTATAGAACTGCCGTACCGTGGCGTAGAACTGTGCCGTACCGTGGCGTAGAACTGAGCCGTACCGTGGCGTATAACTGTGTCGTACCGTGGCGTAGAACTGCCCCATATAACTGTGCCGTACGTGGCGTATAACTGTGTCGTACCGTGGCGTAGAACTGAGCCGTCTCCAGTTGATCGCCGCGCTGTTTGGCCAGCGCCGTCTCGGTGGGCCGCGGCGGAGGCTCCCGGTTTGCGACGAACTGCGCCCGGCAGTCGAACTCGGCGGTGCCGGCCATCGTCAGCAGCGTGCGCTCCGCCGTCTCCATCGTCTTCCACTGCTCGGCCGTGGCCGTCTTCAGCGCGTCAATACGGCCGCACAGGGCGTCATAGCGCAGACGCGTCTCGTCCAGGATCGCAGGGTCCACGTCGTAGCGCGACATCTGCGGACGGCGGGGAGAGGTTGAGGAGTGGAGCCAGACGCCGGGCTGCTGCCGTCGGTATGGCCGAGCATTAGGTAATGAGATGGTCAATGGGGCACGATAGCAGGCTAACTCGTGTGGACTAAGCCGTCCTTCAGAAACAAATCCACCATATACAAATGTGTCATCAGAAAGCAATGCACGAACATCTTTAGTAATTATTGAACTTTATCCAAATCACAAACTGAATATAAAAATAGCAATACATGTTCGAGAAGACCAAACTAACAGCATATTGAATTCCCTACTAAAAAAAAAAAACACTCATGAACATACTAAATATCAATCAACGTGGCAGCAACATGCCACTGCTGCGCCTTTCCAACCCACACTGTCACAGCCCATTCTCCCCGTACTCACAATATCTCCCTTATACGGGATGAAGTCGAACTTCTTTGGCAGCATGAACGGCGCATTGTTAGCATCGATGAACCTCTTCTTGTCCTCCCTGGCGTCCAGCTGAGACACAGCTCTCCGCAGGTCATCGACGGCCTGCCTCTCGCCAGCGATCACACCCTCCTGCGCCTCGCAGGCCATCAGCAGCGCGCGACCCAGCGCCGCGTGCACACCGGCGTCAGCGCAGTCCACTGTGTCGGGCAGGTCGTCCACGAAGAACCGGTGCACCGTCGTGTTGGCCGCCTCTAGGCAGAGGAGGAAGTCGTTGCGCGCGCGCAGCGCCTGCAGGCGGGTGTCCTGGTACTTGTTGCGCCGCTGGGGGCGGGGGAGGTGGGGGGCAGAGATGGTCAGGACGACTGGGTCGAAACGGTCCTGGCGGGGCAACGTACTACACCCGTGGTATTGCACAGATTATATTTACCTCCACGGCCGAGCTTACAAAATGGCGGCCCGCAGCCCGCTCAGGTTCGGTGACTTCTAATTCAGACCGAAATGTGCCAACAAGTGTTACAAGTAGCGAAAAACAACATCACCACAATGTATGAAAAAACAGAGCGAATTAAGCCACAGATGGCCAAGTACATGAACCACATGGGCGAGAATTAAAGGCAGGAACCAGTAGTGAATTTTCGATGGCTCTCGGTCTGTGTGCAAGGGAAGTCCTTACATCACACTAAACACTCGCTGTGACAACATTACACTCACCTTAACGATTTCCTTCTCCACGAGCCTGAACTTCCTGGATTTGTCCAGCTTGTCCTCCGGCAGGTTGACCTCGAGTTTGGCCTTCTGGTTGACGACGTACTGCAGTTTGGCCTCGGCCGCGCTGAACAGGGCGTAGTACATGTTGTACGTCTTAGTGGACTCCTGCAGCTCGTTAATGAGCTTCAGCAGCTCCTCGTGAGACTCAGTACATATCTGACGACACTGCCAACAAAAGAGAACCACATACCATTAACTTTCGGTACGGATCAGTGACGCAGAAACAAACGACAGAGCATATTTATTGTCAACCTACAAAAAGATCACTGAGCATCATGGGCATGTCAGGCAAAATACAAATATGCGCAGGACAATGCCATTTTGAGAGTTGTATCATAATTGTATTTGAGTAATGTGAAGTAGGTATCCGACTGTGGTTGAGGTAGGCAATCCATACCCGTCTGTGCGCACGCAGCAAATCGTCGCCAAGCCTCGCCAGTTTCTGCGGCAGCACGGTGCTGTAGATGTCGGCCAGGGTGGCGCGCTGTCGGGCCTCCTGCTGCGTCTGCTGCTGCAGCTGCTGCCAGCAGCCATGAGAGGAGAACAGCGCCGCTGTCTCTCTGCGACACAGCAGATACACAGGTGTTATAAAGACACAGCAGCAAACAGTGTTAATACACACACGCAGCACAGCAGGGTTATAGGACACAGCAGCACAGCATAACAGTGTTTTACGACAAGCAGCACAGCAGGTGTTATACAACACAGCAGCAAGCGCAAGCAGGTGTTATAAGACAAGCAGACAAGAGGTGTTATACAACACGCAGCAAGCGCAGAGGTGGTTATACGACACAGCAGCAACAGCAGGTGTTATACACAAGCACAGAGGTGTTTGACAAACACAGCAGCACAGCAGGTGTTATACGACACAGCAGCGCAGCAGGTGTTATACGACACAGCAACAGAGCAGGTGTTATAGTGTCCTGCAGTACAGCTGCGTAGGTCAGGTGTTTAAGTGTCCTGCAGAACAGTGTGATGACAGTAACACGCTCAGGAGCGTGTTGGATTGACAGGACTGTCAATCAGCATCAGCGGACGGGCTGCTGTGTCGGCTATACAGAGTCATCAGCTGCCTGTCTGCCGGAGGTGGGGCGTGCCTCACCTCTGCTTTAGGTCCTTCTGCCGCTGTGTCAGTGTTCGGTGCAGTTTGTCCAGGTTGCGGCTGTAGTCCAGCTCCACGTCCGCACGACGCCGGAAAAATTCCTGCAAACGACCACAGACAGTACAGGGTCCGGCATAAGTATTTGCCTCTGCCTGCTCCACTATTTATATCGTACCTACGTGATTATTGCATCAAATATCTGCGTTCTTGGGCTCGCATCTGCTTCCTAGATCCTTTGAACGTGAAAAATGGGGTCCAATCACCTAAGTAGGGCAGGTGAGCTGTGGCCAGAATAACGCGAACTGTCGCTGGAATACCGCCACGAAAAAGTGAAGGTCCGAACTTCGATCTTAAGCGATGAAATTGGTAAAGGCTATCTGAGCCAGAATGTTACTGTCAAACGTAAGCGTTAAGTGGGACATTTTACCGCACCCTAGTGCTGGTGGGAGAATTACAGACTTTCATGAAGCATTGTGATAGACTCAAGTGGGCGTCGCCACATCTCACTGTCACAGAATTGTTCCAAGAAAACAATTCAAATACAGAAAGATCTGAATACAAAATCAAAGCCATCAAAAATGGTCAGCGATCACGCGAAGGGCTACCCAGTCTCTGAAGGAAGTGGGGCTCACAGGAAGCTCTTTGGCTTTTGGCAATTTGAAACTTACTAATCTAAGACTACAAGATGCAGTTAAAGCCAAAGTAACAGATCTCAAGTGCTTACCGCGTCAAACTCTGCAAAGATTGTCATAATCGAACAGTGGAGGCCTTGAAGAGCGTGCTATTCAGCGAAGAATAGTTACGCCATCCTCCAAATCCCCCAAACGACCCGGTTTGAGACGAATGCAGCAAGTATCATTAACGATTCGTCGCCTCTAGACCTTAAGCAACGCAGAGATGAAGTGTTCGATCTTCACTTTTTTGTGTGTGATTCCAGAGCAGACAGTATCGCTTTATTCTGACCACACTACCAGCTTGACTTTAGTCGGATTAGGAACCATTCTACGGGCAAAGGATCTAGGAAGCAGATGCGAGCCCAAGAACGCAGATATTTGATGCAATAATCATGTAGGTACGATATAAACACGATACGATACAAAGCAGACAGAGGCAAAAACTTATGCCGGACCCTGTACAGTCGTAATGCTACTGGGTGAGGTAAATCGAAATTCGCGCGACATTAACTAAGTGTGAGATCGAATTCACGAATGCTGGAGGGAAAAAAAGTTCCAAAGTCACTATAGGCCTCTAGAACCACTGGTTGCTCGCGCCTGTTCAGATAGAGCGTCACTCTTAACCATCACCCGTGTAGGGCAAGATGACTGCGTGACCTGTAGAGGGGGTGCGACCCCCCTGGCGTTTGGCCCCTAATTGAGCTAGAGCTTCGATTTAAAACGAGCGTGTTGCTTGTGACGAGAGGAAGCCACTGACATCTGATTTTAAGGTCCTGGGTCATTAGATGACCTCTGAGGTAATGTCAAAGTAAAAATGTCACCAAATCTTGAATATGAAAAAATGAAAACTTATCGTGCTAAAATAATAAGAGAACATCTTAGAATGCAAAATAGACACCAAATTTGAAATCAGCATCACAAAATGACCTAAAAACTGCCAGATTAAAAAAGGTCATGTCAGGTCATCTGAGGTCAGTGACCTCCGTTGACCTCTGAAAAGGTCAATCGAGATCGCAATCTCTGCAGAAGCCACAACTGTGACCCTACGACAGCATTTGCAATAACTCCTGAAAAAGAAACACTCGGGACTTGCACATGTTTCAGGATTGTTTACTCACGGGACGCCACTTTCGCCAAACACGATTGAGGAACAGTCAAAGGGTCATGTGGTTATACGGTGTTAGAAGGTTAAAAAAGAGTATGTACGATTGATCGGAAGTGGGTAACTGAAAGTGTCATCGCAATCGGTTGATATTTAGCGAGTTTTCGGGGAAAACCGGAGGGGATGTTGCATCCCCCCACTACCCGTACACTGGCGAGGGTTAATTAACATTTCGAAGTTTAGTGCTATTGTTTCAATCATATAAATGTGTCCTGAAGCAGGTATATTGGTTACTATCCATCTAGCTACCCGATTATATGAGTCACATAATCCCATGGTCCATGAATATCAATACATATCAGACTGTTTCCCTGCTATACCTACTCGAAAGGCAACTGAGCATCGCTTTTTATATGAATTTCTCACTCTGTTACAAAGTATAATAGCCCGGCCAGTGTAGCGATGTGCACGGCTGTCCAGCACAGGGTAATAGTCCAGCCTACCTGCAGCTCCAGCAGCAGAGCGGACTGCGTGTGGACGGCTGTCAGCCACAGGGTAATAGTCCAGCTTGCAGCTCCAGAGCAGAGCGGACTGGTTCGGACGGTGTCAGCACAGGGTAATAGTCCAGCCTACCTGCAGCTCCAGCAGCAGAGCGGACTGCGTGTCGGCACGGCTGTCCAGACCGCGCACCTGGTCAGTCAGCTGCTGCTTCAGATCTGCCGTGAACCGAGGTCAGGTCAGCAGAGGTCAACATGGGTGGTGACTGGTCAGGCAGAGGTGCAGCACCAGTCACTGGTCAGACAGAGGTGCAGCACCGGTCACTGGTCAGACAGAGGTGCAGCAGCCAAGTATGGTCGAACAGAGGTGCAGACCAGTCACTGGTCAGAACAGAGGTGAGCACCAGTCATGGTCAGAAGAGGTGGCAGAAAGTCACTGGGTCCAGACAGAGGTGCAGCAGGTCACGGTCAGACAGAAGGTGGCAGCACAGTCACTGTCAGACAGAGGTGCAGCACCAAGTCACTGGTCAGACAGAGGTGCAGCACCGGTCACTGGTCAGACAGAGGTGCAGCACCGGTCACTGGTCAGACAGAGGTCCAGCACCAGTCACTGGTCAGACAGAGGTGCAGCACCGATCACAGTACAGAGTGCAGTCACACTGGCAAGGTCATGCACACCAGCCTTCAGTGATCAACATCAGACCACATCAGTCACTGGTAGACAGAGTAAGCACCGGTCACTGGTCAGAAAAACACAAAAAAAGAGTGCAGCACAGTCAGGTAGACAGAGGTCAGCAGGTCCAGTACAGAGTGCAGTCACACTGGAAAGGGTCATGAACACCACTTCAGTGAATAAATCATCAGAGCCACATAGTCTCCAGTCAACATCAGGCACATCAGCCTCATCTCAAGTCACATTAGATTTACCTGCAGACCCAGTCTCTGTCAAACATACACATCAGCATCCAGATAGTGCAGAGTAATAGTTTGCATCACTACTATCTCAATCCCATAGATGCATTTGCTTTATTAGGCACATCTTACCTTTAACAATGCCCTCAAAGCCAGATTCCTTCTTGGATGACCTCTTCTCTGATGACATGTTTGTTCTGAAATTATTCAGATTGTTGGTTGCATTGATTACAGACTTTATTTGACCTAACTAAAAAGAAGCAATCACAAACACATAGTCCATCTAAATAATGGACCATTTCTGAGTATGCACACACTCCACTCAACATATAACTGTAAAGAAACATTGGCCACACAGCACCAACCCAGTTTGACTAGTCATGTGAAATGTCAGATGTACCCAATGTTTTTTTTTTTAAAGGTGTGAACTATTATTGATATATGTTGATGTGTAGCCTGTTCCATCACACACTACTTTTTATTATTTCCTGTTTTGTGTTTATTCATTATTTAAATAAATGGCTACACAAGTGTGGGGCTTATTTTAAGTGGTCTTATGCTTTTTTGTTTTATCTTTGGTATTTTCTACGATCATCCTCTGTCTTCTGAAACTCACAATTTATATCATTTCATGAGGATAAGGGATATACAAACAAAGTTGGCATGGACAAACACACCGCACACAGCACACACACACAAACACACACACTGTAGAGGTGATATAGGGCTTTACAACTGTAAAACTGTCATCATTTATTTTTGGGTCTCTCATGCACTGACCAACTGAGCCATCCCCACACACACAGAGGCTCTTCAAAAAGTAAGATGAAGTGGATATCAGTAAACATGATGCAAAAAATAAGTTAAAGAAAGTTTGCCTACTCACATTGGTCATGTGGAGTAGTGGACACTGGTCAATAGAACATATTTTTTCCTGAACTTCGCCATTACTTCATTTCTCCAGATTCACTTTAGTTTCTGAGATATTCCTAAGGCTACAAGATTAGAATGGAGTCACAAAATTACTGGCAGGCTCCAGTGAGGCTTTCGCTATTAGAGGCACTGCCCCAATGTTTACGCCGCTAGCATATATTGTTAGTGCTGGCCAATAGAAAACAGCTCAAGTGAGATGATAGCAGCTGCACAACAGAGACTCAGTTCCCATTAAACATGGTTTGTATAAAAATTGTATTGTCTTAGGTATGCCATTCTAGATAATATCTTATTCACTCTGTTTATAGTGGCGATCATCTATGGATATAAAAACAAAGCAATATGCAAAACAGAATATAAGTAAAATTCAACTAAAGGGGCTCAAGACATAAATTTTTATAGTATCTGTTGTGATTTGGTGTGTTCATTTGGTGGTTGGTTCAATAATCAAACCAATAGCTTCTTACAGTAATAGGAATAAGGAATAAGGATTGTAATGGGCACAGTTTGGAGACTTCACAGTCTATGTTTCAGGCCAATATCATGGTGACACTTTCTCAACAAACCCTTGCTATTTTAATCCTTATTTGTTTTCTGGTTTGTTTGGTCTCTTCTTTTGTTTATCGTATCTTGCTTTAAATTGTTTGATGTTCCGGAACGTTTTTGACTGTCTCTACTTAACAGATTCCATTTGTTCTATTACTCTCCATGAGAAAAAATGTTTCCCTCTCTTGAGTGTTCGATGGCGAGGTTTAGTACCACTTGAGGTAGTCCCGGATGGTTCTATTGTTCCTATTTGAAACAAGTAGCCAAATTCTTGAGTCAATACAAATATAATTTGGGCATTGCAAAAGCGTAGGCACACTTCCTTTAAGTCAAATTAAAGGCTATACACTCGGACTCCCCTACCCTAGTTATTAGTTAATCCTATAATATACCCACCATTCGATGCGAATAGGTCAACACTTTAGTAAGTAACAGATGGTTCCCTAAGACATTTTTACACTATAACTAATTTTACATTTCGAATAATTAATTTCTCACCGGCTTCACCCGTGCTACCCGTCGCTAAACTTTGTTTACGCAACAGCTGTAAACCAAAGGTTTGGCAGCATCATGTTTTTGTTATTCCACGACGCTCACATGGTTTTTTTTTATTCCAGGACCGCTTTTTTACCACATGACCGGATATTTCCGCTACAAGAAGCGTCGCCAATTTTATTTTTATCGATCTGGATTTTACACCATGGATAAATTTTTATTATCGTCTTGATCGGACTTTAATGGCTATATATATCCTTAGGTTGTCCTCGATTCGGACTTCAAATGGCTATATATTATCTTAGGTTTCGGTCTCGAATCGTACTTTAATGCTATGAATTATCTAGGGTTTCGTCTCGATCGGGACTTAATGGCTAATATATTATCTTAAGTTTTCGGGTCTCGATCGACTTATATGGCTATTATTTATCATTAGGGTTCCGTCTCGATGTGACTTAATGGCTATATATTACTAGGGTTTCGTCTCGATCGTACTTTAATGGCTATATACTTATCTAGGTTCCGGTCTCGATCGGACCTTAATGGCTATATATTAATCTTAGGTTTCGTCTCGATCGGGACTTTATGGCTATATATATGTTAGGTTTTGTCTCGATCGGAACTTTATGGCTATAATATTATCTTAGTTTTTCTCGATCGACTTAATGGCTATATATTATCTAGGTTTCGTCCTCGATCGGACTTTTAATGGCTATATATTATTTAGGTTTAGGTTAGGTTAGGTTAGGTTAGGTTAGGTTATGTTATGTTATGTTTTGTTATGTTATATATGTACGGAAAGTGGCTCTATGAGTTATTTATTTTTCTATAATTTATCGAAAACCTATTAAAATCCCATAGATTTTCTTCTGGAATCTTGTCGTGAGAAAAAACAAGAGATTTGACTAAAATCTCTAGAATGTCAAATCTCTATATTGGGTGGCACTGAAAATAGTTGTTGAAAGTTGACACGACCTTTGAACTGCAGAGGATGACGACAAAATGGGCGCTCGGCGTGGTTAAATAAACGGCGGTTGATAAACTCTCCCCCGGTTAGAAATTGTAAGGTAAGAACGTACAGAAATAGTGTCTAGAAACATGCAGAATGTCCATAAATAATCGAAACTTAGTGCGATGAAATAGTAAAGTTTTTTGAGAACATCTAAAAACCGCTAGGGGAGTCCGAGTGTTTTGACCCAACATTAAGGCAAAATATGGAATTGCAGAAAAACAATGAGGAATCAGTCAGAATACATCCTGAGCAACATTTATTGTTGCTAGTTAACACTTAAAACATATCTTTGCAATGATGATGACCAAGGTTTTAGCAGCATGCCATAACTGTGAACTATCCATGGTTAATGGTTATGTCTATATTTGGAGAGACATATGTGCTGTTCACAGTTCACATCCATGTGTGGCGTTCAGCCCAGCACGGGCCCGTGAGGCTCTTCGTAGTACTGGAAATTTATGTCTGCCTTCTTTATGTGGCACCCACATGTCTTTGTCTTTTATCGCTTATATCTGATATTTCAGAAATAAATTTGACATGAGCATTACTACCTCAAAAGAGAAACTTAGTTTCAAGATGTTAGCATCAACTTATTAGGTAGGTACCTCCTGAAAAGCCCATTATGTTATGGGTAACAGGTTGGCCGATCAAACTATATGACAAATGTTAATAGGTTAACAAATCTGTACTGCCCAATATTGCAGTTGCTCTCCATTCTTGAGTCACCCTCAACATAGATACTTACCAATATCCAGCACCTAGGCAAAATGTAAAAGGAACGATTCTTCAGACAGCGCCAGAAGTATTAAGCAACTCTAGTTAATTGCAATAGTGTATCATATGAAGCAAATATGATTGGCCAACATAGTTTTCACTTTGAAACTATGCCAGTTTTCACACTTCATCCATTATCCTCACATATTACAAACTCCACACAAAGATAATTAGTGTTGTCCCGCAACAACACGACCGCCAACCAATCAATTAAATGATTGAAGAATTACTTTAATAGCCTTTATTTACAATCAAATATGGCGCAGCTGCGAAACATACCATCAGCTGATGTAAAGGCGCTTCAACATCATAAAGAAGGCAACGGAAGCTGCAAGATTAGCAAATGGTGGAAGATGTGACTGGTTGAACCATGGTTGAACGGGTTGAACCACGGGCCACACGCGTGTTTTGAAATGTAGTGTTGAGATAAGTAAAAGCCATTGAAAGGCAATGGCTTTTACTGTTAGGTTAGGTTAGGCTAGGTTAGGTTAGGTTAGGTTAGGTTAAAAAGTTGCCAGATGCTGTTGCTTTTCAATGGCTTTTACTTATCTCAACATTACATTTCAAGACACCTTCGTCCATGGCCACACCAGGCGTGTTTTAAAATGTAATGTTGAGATAAGTAAAAGCCATGTTAAATTAGGTTAGGTTAGGTTATGTTAGGTTAGGTTCGGTTAGGTGTGGTTAGGTTAGGTTAGGTTAGGTTAGGTTAGGTTGGGTTAGGTTAGGTTAGGTTAGGTGTGGTTAAAAAAATGCNAAAGTACACTTTCATCATTGCCGATAACCGTATAATTTTGTTTGTATGATTATTTATAAATTGTTATTTGCTCATGTTTGTGACAATTGCTCATTGCATTTTATTTAGTTGTCGGCCTAATCATAAATGTAAGCTGACAACATTTGCATTAATTGTCCTCGTCATGGGTGTTAAAGGAACATACAGTTCGCTATACAACTCGGACTCCCATACCCTAGTTATTCAGTTAATCCCTATAATATACCACCTCTTCGATGCAGAATTCACAATTTAAATACAGTACCGACTGGTTCCCTAAGACATTTTTACACTATAACTAATTTTAATTTCAATAATTAATTTCTCACCACTTCACCGTGCCCCCCGTCGCTAAACTTTGTTTACGCAACAGCTGTAACCAAGGTTTGGCAGCATCATGTTTTTTGTTATTCCAGACGCCCTCTTGCCACATAGTTTTTTATAATTCCAGCCACTTTTTTACCACACTGACGACCTATACTTCCCGATATCATTCGCCAACTTTTTTTTTAAATCCGATCAGACTTACTGCATATATTATTTAGGTTTAGTCTTGATCGGATACTTTTGGCTATATATTAATCTTCAGGGTTTCGTCTCCAATCAGACTTAATGGCTTATATATTATCCTTAAGGTTCTCGTCTCGATCGTACCTTAATGGTCTATTATTACTTAGTTTCGTTCTCCGATCGGACTATAGATGGCTATATATTATCTTGGTTTCGTCTCGATCGGGACTTTATGGCTATATACTTATCCTAGGTTTCGTCTCGATCGCACTTAACTGGCTATATCCTTATCTTAGGTTTTCTCGTCTCGATCGACCTTAATTGGCTATAATATTATCTTTAGGTTTTCGTCTCGATCGGACTTAATGGCTATATATTATCTTAGGTTTTGGTTCTCGATCGGCACTTAATGGATATATATTATCTTAAGTTTCGTCTCCGATCGGACCCTTTTATGGCCTATATCATTTCAATCTTAGGGTTCGTCTCGATCGGACTTAAATGGCTATCCATATTTTATCATTAGTTCGCTCGATCGTGACTTTAATGGATTATATATTTCTTGAGGTTTCACGGTTAGGTTTTAGTTAGGTTAGGTTAGGGTTAGGTTCAGTTAGGTTAGGTTAAGGTTTAGGTTAGGCTTAGGTTAGGTTAGGTTGGTTAGCGTTAGGTTAGGTTAGGTTAGGTTAGGTTAGGTTTAGGTTAGGTTAAGTTCTTAGGTTGGTTCAGGTTAGGTAGGCTTAGGTTAGGTTAAGGTTAGGTTGGTTAGGGTTAAGGTTAGGTTAGGTTAGTTAAAGGTTAGGTTCTATGTAACGGAAAAGTTGGCTCTAGGTTATTTATTTTCTATAATATCGAAAAACCTATTAAAAATCCCTGATTCTTCTTCTGGAATTCTGTCGAGAAAAAAAAAGATCTTGACATAAAATCTCTAGAAATGTCAAATCTCTATGTTTGGTAGCACTGGATATAGTTTGTTGACAGTATGACACAGACCTTGAACTGCAGATGAATGACGACCAAAATGGCGCTCGGCGTGGTTAAAATAAACGGCGGTGATAAACTCTCCCCCGGTTAGAAAATGTAAGGTAAGAGTACAGAATAGTGTCTAGAAACATGCAGAATGTCCAAATAATCAACTTAGTGATGAACATAGTAAAGTTTTTGAAACATCTAAAACAACGCTAGGCGGGAGTCCGAGTGTTTGAACCAAATAGTTCACCTTCAACATGGGTTTTGAACTGAGATAACAGTTTTGTAGCTAGTGTTGAAAAACCCCTATCTGCAAGTTTTCTGGGCTGAAAAGGCTCTCCAGCCAAATATATTTGACTTTTTGTTGAAGGAATCTGGGCCATAAATAAAGAATGTCAAGAATGTGGGCCCTATGCACATGGAATGTCTAGAATGTGGGCCCTATGACTAGAGCTGCAGTTTTATAACGTCCATACTGTGTGCCAGCCTCAGTGTCCTAGGATTGCTTTAGAGCCAGGGTGCAGAGTGGAAAATTCATAACTGACAAATCAGGAAAAAGAGTAGGAAATTATACCTCAAAAAGAGTCTTTTTCAAGAATTTACCCATTTACCCCACCTACCTCCCCCATGCCCTATTTACAAAACTTGATCAATTTATCTGGCTTTTATATATTAATATAAAGAGTTAAAATTAATATAAAAGTGAAAAAGAGTGGAATATAACCCTTTCAATTGGGCAAAAGGAGTGGAATATAATTTCTTGTAGGGTGCCGCTTTCACCCAAAATTCACAATCCTAGGACACTGGCCAGCCTAGTTCAGCTGGCTGGATGGAGTTTATGTGACTCAGCCTCTGGGGCATTTCAGCACATCCCCATGTGGTTAGGGATTAGCCAGTCAGGATTAGCTTGAGCGTGGTTTATAAATGGGGTGGAGATGGAAAATAGTAATTAATAATACCGCAGCTCAAAGGACAATCAGCTGTTAAGTTAACAAAGTTTGGCGGCGCAAGGAAGTGGTGAGATATTAATTATTAAAGTTCAAATTAGGAATTGTGCAAAATGTCTCAGTGGGGACGCATTTAGTTACTAAATGTGATGTTTTGTATGGATTGGTGGGTGTATTATAGGGATTAACTAATAACTAATGGTGAGAATGTTGTTGGTACTGCCTGAATCGCCATATGACGAATTGCCGTCTTGTTCACAATGCCCTCCCGTTCACATTGTCCTATTGTATTTCCCTCCCTATCTTATTTCCCTCCTTTTGCATTCCTCTTCTAGTCGTTAGTTCATGCAAGCCTTCCTAAGATCGATATTAGTTGCAAGGCATAGCCGCAGCAGTGAGTGCTGCAGTGCCTTGATGGTAGACAGCGCCGTGTTAAATTTTCTCATTGTATAAATATGTGTGGTTAATGATATGTTACTTATGCTGAATAGGAAGCAGTCTATCAGTTCATTAATATATATATATATATATATAAAATATATATATAATATATAATATAATATATATCTATATAATATATTAAATATAACCACAGTGCTGATGCTGTCAGCACAAACATACCGTCAAGGCCAGGCGAAGAGGGGGGGGGAGAGGGGCACATCCCCATCTTGGCCTGACTTTCATGTTTATGCTAAAAACTTATTGTTGACATTACTGCTTGCGGCTCTAAAATACCTATGCAAAATATAGTGGCCTAAATACAGGGTAATATTTTTGTATAACATTTTTCAGGGATATTTGCGGAGGTCCCCTGGGGATGCCGTACACCCCCTCACTGAAGATCTGCCTGTGCCCCTGATCAGGGCACTGCAGCTCTATGCTCTGGTGGCTAGTATTAACCTTACAACTAGGGGAGGATTGCAGTAGAAGGGGTATGCAATATGGAGGGCAATATATATGGGAGGGCATTGTGAATGAGACAGCAATTAGATGTAAGGCGATTTGTAATAGATAAACAAACAGAAGGGCATGGTGAATGGGCGGGTTATTTGTCATAGGGCGATTCGTAATAGGACAATATGAATTAGAGGGGATTGTGAACGGGAAGGGGAATTTGTCTAAGGGCAATTTGTAAAAGGGTGTTATGAACGGATGTGGATTCGGAATGGGAGGGAAATTTGTCATTAGCAATTTGTAATGGGTTAATATGAATGGTAGGGGATTGCAAACGGGAGGGCATTGCGATCTGGAGGGTAATTCGTAATAGGGGAAAACGACAGGGCACCACCATTAGATTCCTCACCAGACAGGCAACATGCTGTTCTCAACAACACATCATAGTATTTCCTAAAACCTAACCTAACCTAACCCAGCCATTATGTTCAATCTAGACAAAACTTAATAGTAAATGACCATTAAGCCTGATGAACCCTTGCCCTACGGAGCTTTTTCATCTTTGCCCTACAGGGGACCTGACAGCCCCTCTGCTGACTTCCAAACCAAGGAACATAGAGTAATGCAGAAAGAACCAGCATGTTGCCTCATGCCTGTCTTGTGAGGAATCTAATGGTATGCACACAATATTTTGGTTTCAGGTCAATGGGTGACCGTCGAGGCCAAGTGACTCAACCACGTCCAGAAAAACAATTCTGCTGTCAGAAAACATAAAAATTAGTAATTGATAAATATAATTAAAGAACCATGTTCCTAAACCAGTTTTGGCTCCGAAATACAGAGGAGGTATTTGTTCGTATCTGGTCAACAATGGTACAAAAAGTTATTTTTGAAAATGATCTCATTTTTTTTTAAACTCTTAGCGAGTCATCACTCAGTCAAAAATAGAGATATTGCTGTGAAACTTGGTTTGGATAGTTTATAATTAGTTCTCTCACATATATATTCCGTTTTCTAACATTTTATATTTTTTATTTTGTAGTGATTTCCCCCAGAATCTATTCTTTGATTTTAAACCCAAAATTTCGGAATTCTGAGACGACCATTTTAAAGAGTGCCATTATTTGTCTTTTTTGTTTTCGGGTTGCTATTTGCTGCAAAACTATATTGACTTTGATTTTTCATTTTTTGTTACAAACATGACTGCACTAAAACGACATTATCTTCTATACTACTTGACCAATTGCAATGCAATTTTGACAGCATACGTATAATTGTTGTAAAATCAGCTACTGAAAATTTCAGAAAGATGCGCCGCATGTGTCAACAGTTATTAAAGAAAAACATCAGGGTGGGCCCTGTCAGCCCCCCCCCCCCCTCTCCCGTAGGGTGAGGGTTTAGACTAAACCTCAATAATGTATGGTCATTATGTTTGATGGAGACAAAATCTAAATACTTTTACAAATTAGACCAGTGACATCATCAAACCTGCTGCACCACCCGCTCCTTGCTACACCACCTACACACGGCGCGCCAACTGACAGGTACCTTGGCCAAAGATTACTTATCAGGCTATACCTGACACCTTTATGGGTACTGTATGTGAATGATCTTCCAAAACTGACTAAGAGCGACATCAAGATGTTAACTGATGATGCAAAGGTCTTCCGAGGCATCAAGAACATCTCAGACTTCCAAGTTCTGCAAGAAGACTTGAACTCTTTATCAAACTGGTTGAAGAACTGGTTCCTGCAATTTAACACTTCAAAGAAGTGCAAAGTGATGCACGTCGGTCGTTCAAACCCGTGTCATGACTACAGCATGAAGCAGTCAAACGGTTCTAATGAGGAGCTAGATGTAAGCAAGCTGAAGCGCGACCTCGGTGTGCACGTAGCTGATACGCTCAAAGCGACCACACACTGCCAAGAAAGCATCAGCCGCGCTAGGTCAACTCAGGGTGGCTTTTCCTAACTTCAGGGTCTCCACTCTCCAGCTTCAGGGTTCTGTATACTACATGTGTTTGTCCTCGCATTGATTGAGAACTGCATACAGGCGGTCGGCCCATACTTTGGGAAGGACATCAAGGTACTCGAATCAGTCCAGCGTCGTGCAACGAAGCTTGTACGAGTACTCAAGCATTTGATATACGAAGAAAGACTGAAGAGACTAAAGCTGATAAGCATCGAGGACCGACTAAGAAGAGGTGACATGATCGAAACATACAAGCTGCTGACAAAGAAAGTAGCAGTAGACCACACACAATTATTCAAGCTCTGTGAGGATAATCGGACTAGAGGCACAGCCTGAAGCTGGAAGTCAGAAGATTCAACCTAAAACCTTGCAGCAAGTTCTTTGCAAATCGAGTGGTACTGCATGGAACCAACTGTAATAATCGTCTCGACCGACACTGGGCCGCAATACAAAAGGCGCCGACTGACAACCACTAGTCCTGTCCACTTCCATGATGTGGACCCTGAATAGACCCAGTCTACCTAAAGCCCACTATATAAACCTAAACATTAATCACAAACTGAGAGTTGAGTTGCTGATGCCTCCTCTGTCTTAATGTCATCAGATGCCCAATCTTAGACGCAAACAGCCGATCCTCCTCCAAATGCCTGCAATCGTTCCTGTAGTGGCACCTACTTGGCTGCTCCAAGTTGCTCCAAACTCCCGGGAGGCGCCTTGGGTTTGACCCTACGCAAGCTTAACCCCAGAACCGGCGAAGCGCCTTGTCAATTTGTTTTCTGAGCTGCAGCAGAGCTATTAATGTGGGTCTGCTGGCTCAGTGGGTCTACCAGCACAGACCTTGGTACAAATGTGATAGGTAATCTGCAAATTACAATTAGTGATGACTGACTAAAGCACATGTCCAATAATAAGGTGAATTTGAAATCAGAAGAAAGAACTAGAATTTAAATAATAACCGGTTACCTGTAATTACCATGCTGTAGGTACTCTCAGTCCTCAGACTGTTGCTGGAAATATGGTAAAGGTCCAAGCCAATCGTCATCATCCAATATCCGGTCATTTCAAAATACGGAACTTTCCATGCTGTTGATGCCTTAGTGTGTCTGTGTTGTCTTCGTGATCAACAACTTGAATGGTGTATTTTATTGTGAAGTTTTCAGTCCGGTAAACTGTTGTAACCCTAGACATGTAATAACCTGATATTTTTCATGACATCAAAATGTAAACAATACTGTCGGACTAAAGCAAAGTGTGTCAGTAGACACAGACGGTATCATCTGCATTCTAATAGCATGACAGGTTTGAGGTTAGGACGTGTAAAACATATCTATTACCCAACCACTTATCATTTAACCTTACCAGAGATTAGACCCTTGGCTTTACCCTAACAGCAACTGGGTAGTGTGTGCACTGTGCTACAAGATTGTAAGACCTGTACCAACCACCGGTTCAAGCTGTAACCATAAGTGTGATACAATTAAACTGCATGGTAACAGCTTAACTTAGCTTTGAATACCTACAGACCAGTAAGAAGCTTTAATCGGCGAAGGACGAGCGAGCCCGCCCCGTCTGTCTGCACTCCACCAGAACTGCGCGTCTCCTGACCGCTGATTGGGCGAGGGGATAACGTTATGGACAGCTAGTGTTTGTCGACGACGCTAGCGAAACATAGCGCCGCGTGAAGGAGCTAACGCTGCGACTGCCACTGGGCCGGGAAAGGGCTGGCGGCCGTTTTTTTTAGTTTTATCCTCCTAGTCCTACGGGTGCAGTTTGCACCCCTCGGGGACGAAACTCAAGTCAATAACATTATTGATTGAATGGGGCTATCATATAGCGAAAACCGCTTGTCAATCGGATGATTGGTTACAAATATATAAGCTTCTGAAAAGCGTTACGGTCGGGCCGGGTCGGCCGCTTATATGGGATCAAAATCCCGATCAGATAAGACGCTACTGATAAGGACTCGCTCGTGCTCGCTCGTAGTCAGCACAACTCTTTAAGACATGAGAAGCCACAGTGTTACTCACAGATAAACTTATTGTTGACCATTGCACTTTGCTCAATGCAATTTGCTATTGATTACCGTTCTGACCATTTTGGTACAATGCTGATCAGGGCTAAAATATAACTGAGTCTAGGTTGCCACATATTTGCCACTATTATACATCTTGTCATTTTTGGTTGATGTTACATTGTTTTGAGATTGAGTGGTGGAGTTTGAATTTGGTTTGAAATCAATCATGTTTTCTTTGTTTTACAACAGGAAGTTTTGCAGCTGCTTATTTGTTTCTTTTCTTATCGAAGATATATGTTTTTTAACCATAACATGAATTTTACAGAACAATGTCTTCTGAGATGAATAATACTGAAGTGTCAGGCAGTGTTGACAATGTTCAGTAAGAAACTAATTGCATCATTTCTTAGCACTTATCTTTTTGCATGATTCATTATATTTTTAATTGTTTGATGAATAAGTGATGATAAACTTTGTAACGGAGAAAATACATTTTTTATAGTTGTCTCTTATTTGTGCATAATCAGGCCTACTGGCTTCAGAAAAAAGTATTATTACCGACCTTCCTATTCATTATTATATTTTTCCATTCATTCATTTTTTACATTTTGCAATATGAATGTTGAACAAGGGCATGCATTCTACTATCTTCCGCATGTTTCAGTCATTTTTGTAACTAAACATATTTGGTACCTATTCAAATTTGAGGAGGTTGTAAAACAAGGATTTGTTATTTTATAATGCTTTAAAACTGAATTGCTTTCAGTCTTCATATTTTTTAAGGCTGGTTCCTTCTTTCTTTTTTTTACATCATTTTCTTGGCTGATTCTTCTTCCACCCGATTCCTATCTATTCTGTGTTTGCTTCATTACTATTGCTGATTTAATCTTATGGCAACTCTTTAAACTACATCTGACTGTAGTTAAAAACTTTGTCGTTTTTGTTTCTGTGCTGGAAATAGTAATACACTATCACAGGTTCATTTAGGTCATCTGTTTAGACAGTTTTCCAGATTCAATTGATATAGTTAATTTCTCTGTGTTTGACTCTTTTAATTGCTTCTTTAGGATTAACAAAAATGGCATGCCATTTTTGACTTCCCAATTATTATGCATTTTTTCCCCTTTCACTTTGTTAAATTCCCAACGTTGTCGTTAGTTCCCTTTTTCTTTGACTATCTTGTCTGCATTAATCCTCTCACATCAATAAATGTTTTTGCTTGTTTCTCCTGTTGAAAATATTTACCAATTGTTTTGAAACATGTTTGACGTTTGTTTTACTGGCCAGTGTGTCGTCTCAATCGCCGTTGTTTCATTGAGCTGCCTCTGTAAGGCATTGTAGTGTGCTGCCTCATCCCTGTACACCGGGCCCTTGTCTCCCATACTGGGTGGCTGTGACCGTGTGCGTCCGTCCGGCAGGTCGACGGGTCTCCCATACTGGGTGGCTGTGACCGTGTGCGTCCGTCCGGCAGGTCGACGGAGGGCGGAGTACCGGGCGAGGGCGGCTCCGACGCGCCCGTCGGAGGACCGCGCAACCCGCAGCAGATCGCCGCTCAGAAGCGCGTCCAGCAGTCGCAGGCGCAGGTGGACGAGGTGAGGCGCCACCGATGGTCAGCCGTCAGGTGGCCACAGATGGATGTGCAGGCTGCCGAGTTCCTGTGGCTGAAGGCGCCACCGATGGTCAGGTGGCCACAGATGGATGTGCAGGCTGCCGAGTTCCTATGGCTGACGCCTCAAGCATTGTCATTGGCAGCCGCCGCTCTACAAATGAATATGTGGCCAAGCCGGTGGACTATGTAACATTTGCTTAAAGTTGTTATCGAGTTAGTTTGGTTCAATTTATGGGTTTCTATTTAATTATTTATAAAATTGTAAGTATGTGTTTGAGTTGCACAGCGAGTTGATTTCGCTGTCAGATATTTGTTTATTTACTTCTAGCACATTCAATTTTATCAAATATTTTAATGTTGGGCTTGACTCAATTCATTGTGTTTACTGACAGTTCCGAAGAGTTTTTGAGCTATTTAGATGTATGTTGTGCCATTTTCATTTGTTTTCATTATTTATAAATCGGGAGTTTCATTTGCCTTGTGCTGTTGGTTTACTGAGTTCATCGTATCTTTTGCACTATAGGTTGTTGGAATCATGCGGGTGAATGTTGAGAAGGTCCTTGAGCGAGATCAGAAACTGTCAGAACTGGATGACAGAGCAGGTAACTGTGTGACACCCGTGTGACCGGGACGTCGGCGCCATGCGAAACCCCGCGCAGCGTCTGCACGACTAACTAACCTGACCGCCGGGCTGCCGCGCGAGCTAACGCGCCCCTCTGCGCCGCGTTTCGCATGGCGCTGCCGCCCCGCCGTCTGTCGGCGTTTCCGTGTGTGACCCGTGCCGACCGGTCTCTACACATCAGGTGGTGGATATAATGCGTACCAACGTTGAGAAGGTGCTGGAGCGAGACCAGAAGCTGTCCGAGCTCGACGACCGGGCAGGTCAGCCGGCCGTCGCACGGGTCTCTCTGTCTGTCCGCGTGCGGTGTTTGTAGCCTTCTGTCTGTCTGTATGTGGCCCGCCTCTGGGGCTGTCGGCGCTGCATGTCCGCCCTGCTACTTGCCCTTTTCTCTGCACGTATGATACTGTCCCCTGTTTCGCCTGGGATAATAGTTTGCTAGATGTCGTCATGGCTCGAATTATGTCATTGGGGCAAACTTATCAAACACCCCCACATTAATAACTAAAGCGATGCATCAAGAAATATGATGTATTGTTGAAAATAGTATCCTCTTCTCAACCTTTTTATCATTTTATTCATTTCGGTATGTCTTCAACGGCGCGATGCACTTTTTCTCCCAACCCTTCGACAACTTCGTATTGAATACGCTTCATAATCGGGCTCAATCGGTCGGCTTGTTTTGTCCCTGGTGGGGCCCCTCACGGGGAGCTGGCTCCGCTTTGGCCTGCACAGCTGTATGTATGTGTGTTTGCGTGGGTCGAGCCTGCTGTCTTGGTGCGTCCCGCCTGTCGGGGCTCGCTGTGACCTCGAGCAGCTGTGGCGCGGCATAGCACACGCCGGAAGGCCGTGTTTTCGGATCTCAGCTGTGGCATGTCAAAGGTGTGTGTGTGTGTGTGGAGGGGGGGTCTAAGCCCTACTGAGCAGAACTGGTGGGGCCGTGTCTCTGCTCTGATCTCAGCTGATTTATGTCAGTGATTTCTGGTGCACGTCATCACTTCAAGCTAAATTCGTGTATATTATCATTAGTTGCGAACTCGCCCAAATAGTCTGATGCATGCCTCCCTGTCTTCCTATACTATGCCTCCCTGTCTTCCTATACTATTCCTATATTTAAGCCTTCACTCCGACTCATTTTCTATCAACTTTACTGAGCCCACACTCTTTCGCATTTACATAGTTTGTGATGCCTTCAACTTAGTTATTTACTTCGTTTTGCAATGTCATGAAGTATCAACTGCAGCACGTTTGTGTTAGTTACTTTGATAGCATGCGTTAGGTACTTGAAATGTCAAAAGTTCATATCCATCAGCGCTTTGAATGCCTGAACATGCTGCCAGTATCCGGACCGTGACGCCTGACCCCCGGCTTAAGTGAGGCGGCGGCGGTCTTGTCTTGCCTGTGTCGTGCTGGCCAGGTGTGACTGTGTTGTGCCGCAGTGTCTCGTCTGTACGCACCTCTCCGCCTCTGTACCGGACCCAGACTGACCTCTGCTCCCTCTGACCAGACGCCCTGCAGCACGGCGCCTCCCAGTTCGAGCAGCAGGCCGGCAAGCTGAAGCGCAAGTTCTGGTGGAAGAACCTCAAGGTGAGCTAGCTGCCCAGCGCCGCGGCCGGGCCGCCCTGCGGTAAATCTGTGACGTAGCTGCTGCCATATCGGCCCGCCTGTTGATACCGTGCACCTGAGTTTGATCTGACGGCTCATGGCCGACCGGCCGTCTGATAGTGTATCGTCATTCGTCAAGGCTGGCTATTCTGTCTGACGTCATGCCGTCGCGTGCAGCTGTGTCGCGGACAGTCGCCGCGGCGGAGAATGAGTCACGAGAGGGAGAGCGATATTAACCGACTGATGTTTCTCTATCCCGCTGCCTCGCTAGATGATGATAATCATGGGTGTAATCGGTTTGGTAATAGTTGCCATTATCATAGGTAAGCGGGTGGGGTTGTTTCGGGTTTGGCACGTTACTGCACGTCGGCGCGTGTGTTTAGAGTATGCGTGGCCTGCCGGCTGTCGGCAGCAGAGGCCGGCCGGCCGGCAGGTCGCTGCAGTCAGTCAGCACGAGGGGCCACTCGGCCCGGGGGCGGGCAGGGGAGCGGGGCGCCGGTCCGGCCGACTGACCGAGACAGACGGGGCGCGCCGGCCGCCGCGGCGGGCCGACAGACGACACTTCTGGTCAGTCTCCGGTCCATCAGCTGGACGGCCCGCCATTAACGGCACTCTGCTGCGGAACAGGCTGAAACGGGCCGGCCTCTCTCCGGAAGGGGTCTGGTCTGTCCTGGGATAGGATCTGGTCTGTTCTGGGATAGGATCTGGTCTGTCCTGGGATAGGATCTGGTCTGTCCTGGGATAGGATCTGGTCTGTTCTGGGATATGATCTGGTCTGTCCTGGGATATGATCTGGTATGTCCTGGGATAGGATCTGGTATGTCCTGGGATAGAGTCTGGTCTGTCTTGGGATAGGATCTAGTTTGTCCTGGGATATGATCTGGTCTGTCCTGGGATATGATCTGGTCTGTCCTGGGATAGAGTCTGGTCTGTCTTGGGATAGGATCTAAGTTTTTGTCCGCTGGGATAGGATCTGGTCTGTCCTGGGATAGAACCTGGTCTGTCCTGAAATAGGATCTGGTCGTCCTGGGGATAAATGTCTGTCTGTCCTGGGGGATAGGAATCTGGTCTGTCCTGGGATAGAGTCTGGTCTGTCTTGGGATAGGATCTAGTTTGTCCTGGGATAGGATCTGGTCTGTCTTGGGATATGATCTGGTCTGTCCCGGAGCAGGATATGATCTGAACAGCCTGTTTCGCAGTGTAAGTCGGTTGGCTGGACCCGCGCGCCTGCTCCCGTTTTGGGTTTACTGGGTTTTATTTCTTTTATTCGTAGATAGACCCGATAGGAGCAGTCGTTTGATCTGCCTGGCTTTGTTCATTATTTTGCACTGGGTTATCGTTTATCTACCGCCAAACAACCGCGGTAGGTTGTGGCGGAGGCACCGGTTTGTTGACTGTTTATAATTTGTATCCCCACGTTTTTGACGATTGCTGCACAGGGATGTGATGCGGCCTTCACCCGGTTGTTCACTGGTTGTGTTGGCGTTTCTTTCAGATGTGGCTGATTATTGGTGTTATAGTCATAGTGCTTATCATTATCATTGCGGGTGAGTACATTCCACGTTTTTGTTTCGCACAGCAGCTTGCATGCTTCAGTGGATGTGTGTTTATCGAGCTCGTCAGTTTGCTAATATGCTCAAAGATCTACTTCAACAATCGTGTGTTCTAACCATTAGCTTCAGCTGTCTAACATCTATGATATTTGTATTGTTGACAACTGCTAACAATACGTTAATACAAAGTAGCCTTACTGTTGTTTGACCGACCTATCTGCCGACAACTAGTCACTGTTCACGATAGACTGAGCTCACTAACCTGCCTGGCCGCGCGGCGCCCCATCTGAGCGCCGCGCTCTCGGTCTCAATAACACCGCTCCGGAATGGTCAGCTTGCCGCCTGGTCCGTCTGCGGGAGGGAGAGAGTGTTTGTTTGTCAGTCAGTGTATGGCCTGGAGCTGACGTATGGCGCCGTTCCCTCTCCGTCTCCGCGTGTCCGTTCGTCCGTCCGTCTGCCCGTCTGCCGGTGCGCACTCAGCGAACGTGGTTTAACGCCAGGTCAGCCGCTCCGTCGTCTGTCGCGTTCTCGTGGCTCCGTGCGCTGTGGTCCTTCGCCGCCGCGCTGTCTCTATCGTCCCCCCGCCCCGCCCCGCTGTTTGTGTCGATGTGAGAGTGTTGTATGTCGCTGTGTTTGTCGCGCCGTGCCGCCACTGACTGCGCCTACTCTGCCCCTCCAGCCAAGTTTTGGTAACCGGGGTCGGTCAGCCAGGTCAGGACAGACGACTTTGAAAACTTTTGACCTCGCGCCGACCCGGCCTCGCCTGCGTGTGCTGCACCCCCAGCCCACCCGCCCCTGACTGCGCTGCCCCGCACTGCTGTACCCGCCTTGCCTGCTAGCTAGCTTCATCGCATCCGCTTCCGTTCCGTTACCCGTGCGGCATACCGGGGGCCTATCGGACCCGGGCCGGCCGGCCCGCCCGCCCCCGTCCCACCGTGGCCGGTATGACACAGCCGCCAGTCACGGTCTGAGGAGAGTTAGCTTTCCTCCATTATCTATGGTGTAGCTGAGCTGTGCAGCCGTGACTGGCAGGTATTTAGCGTCGTCAGGCCGGCCGCAGTGCGCCATGACGCGGGTTGCAATGCGGCGCGGTGTGGCGGCGCGCAGCTGGCCGGCGCACCTGGCACGCCGCCGCCGCCGCCGCCCGAGCGCCGGGCGGGGGCGGCGGCGGCGGCCGATCGAAGCCGGGTGGCGGCCGGCGGTCACCCGGCCCCGCTATCGATTGCGGCGGCCGGCCGGCTGACTAGCGGCGGCGGCGGCGGCGACGACGGCCGACGCTCCCAGGGCCGCCCACCGGGACGCTGACCCTGCCTGCACCGCAGCGGCGGCTAAGGGGTGGCTAAGGGAGGATTGAGGAACTGTTCAGGGGTGACTCGGGGGCGACTCAGATGTGGCTCAGGGATGAATCGGGCGATTCTTGGGTGTTAGGATCTCACTCAGGATGGATAGTATATATGGATACAGATGGATAGGCAGGCCTTTCAGTACCAGTGCCCCAAAATTCGATTTGTGCTGGGGTTTCGGAGTGGAAAATTCGGTCACAAAGACCATAAGAGTGGAAATTAATATGAAAAACTTCAGTTTATGTTAAATTGATTAATATTTATAAATATGAGTCGTCAACTTTTATGTCAATCAATATCACCATTCATAATTTGGGAGTTTTCCGTCCGGAGGAGTGGAAAACTCACGCCTAAATGGGTATTGAGAGTGTACAATTATTCACATTTGGGTGTCATTTCCCACTCAATTTGACAAATTTTGGCACAGTAGTGTTCAGTGCGGGATGTCAATCACGGCGGAAATCTGTTCCAGTCCGGACGTGAGAGGCATTTGCACGCTTTGGAGAGCTGGTTTTGTGTCCCGAGCGGTGCAGGCCACTTTCCTGTGAGCGAGTCAGCTGGGCGAAACAGATCATACTCAAAGTCGAGGCGGGTTCTGTCGGGCAGTGAAATTTAAGTCTGAAGCTGTTATTGCTCATATGGATGGCCTCGGGATTGAACCATCGATAAATTATGGAGCGACGGTGGCATAGCAATGCATACGTCGGCGTCGCGACACATTGCCATGAATCCATGTATATTGAAGCAGGTTCGGATGTCAAGTTTGCAGTCGGCCGCGGAGGGCCTAGATCATGCACCAGACCCTGATATGACGTTCAATAAACAATGTCTGGTCTGGGAAGTGACGTGATGGCGCTTATTCCGCTATCGGAGTGAAATGATCTGGGTTTTTAATTGATATCGATAGATTGTCATCAGCTGGTGCTTGTTAAATTACATAAGGTGAAAGTCAAGTTACAGTACCTGCTGTGAGCGTGTCGTTTCAGTCCGGTGTTGTGTGCGACACCTGCTCTGTTTCCGCGGCTCGGTTTCATGGGCCGACCGTGGCGCACTGGTGGTCCGCCACAGTCGACCGGGTCGGTCGACGGGTCCCCATCCCTCCGTACGGTTCCATCCTCCGTCAGCGGTATAATCCACGCCTCAAAGACGGGTCCATCCCTGACGTCAGACGGAGTCCCATCTCCCCATCGGGTCCCTCCTCCGTCAGACGGTCCATTCCATCCGTCGACGGGTCTCCTCCGTCAGCGGGTCCATCCCTCTCCGTCAGACGGGTCCCATCCTACCCGTCAGACGGGTCTTCCATCCCTCCGTCAGACAGGTTCCGCATCAACTCCGTCAGCGGGTCCCATCCCTCCCGTCAGCGGGTCATCAGGTCCCTTCCCGTCAGACGGTCCCATCCTCCCGTCAGACGGGTCCCATCCCTCCCGTCAGACGGGTCCCATCCCTCTCCGTCAGACGGGTTCCATCCCTCCCGTCAGACGGGTCCCATCCCTCCCGTCAGACGGGTCTCATCCCTCCCGGTCAGACGGGTTCCCATCCCTCTCCGTCAGACTGGTCCCATCCCTCCCGGGAGACGGGTTCCATCCCTCCCGGGAGACGGGTCCCATCCCTCCCGGGAGACGGGTCCCATCCCTCCCGGGAGACGGGTCCCATCCCTCCCGGTAGACGGGTCCCCCCGTCAGATGAGTCCCCCCGTCAGACGGGTCCCATCCCTCCCCGTCAGACGGGGAGGGTCCTCCCCCATCAGACTGAGCGGCCGCCTCCGTCTGTCCGCCGGGAGCCGTGTTTTGTCGGTGGCCTGACGCGGACTGTTCTCCCCCGGGCCCCCGTGACCCGGCTATCGGTCACGCCGGCTGCCACTGCTGCGTCACCACCGCCCCCGCCCCCGCCCCGCCGCCGCCGCCCGGCTGCTGGCTTGCCTGCCGTCTCTGCTCTCCGCTCTCCCCATCTCTTGCATGTTGCCGGGCAGACGAGCCGTACCGTATGCCGGTCTGCCCCGCCCTCTCCCCGCTTGGTGCTTCTCCCGTCCCCGCTTGATGCTTCCCTTCCGGTTCAGCTATTTCTCTAGTTTTCTCTCTGTGTGCTCGTGTGCTGCTCCCTGAGTCTGGTCCGGGCAGACTCCTGTCGGGCCTCTATCTATGAGCCTGTTTCTGTCGCACCTTTAACCTCCAAGTTGCTCCAGCTTGTTCCAGTCGTATCCTATAACACGGAGCAGTTGCAGTTGGAGCAGCTTAGATGAGGTTAGAGGCGCCACGGGAACAGGCCCTATATCTCTCTCCGAATTCACTGTGTGTTACCATGTATGTGGGCCGGGCCGGAACTGTGCCAACAGACACCCGTCCCGGCCGCGACAAGGAAAATCAATACACCAATCGCGGGTCGTCCGGCTGGATAATGAAACTCTGGATTACAAACGGAAAATGTTTCTAATACGGTGTATTTAATGCCAAACATTTCACAAAATTATTCGATGGTTGACAAGCTCAGTTCATATGCATGGTGTGTGCTAATTTTTTATCTCTACCTTTTCAATAGATAATTACTATTACTTAGGTATCACTCCTCATCTCAAGTATGCACCTTTAAGACACTACTTCGTCTTTTCTCAGTCCTGGTTGCATATAGTGATTGTCTGTACCATTGTCTCTACTTATCTTTTTTGCTCTATGGTTGTTTCAGGTTGCTGATAAATTTGCAGTCTGCTTTTATGAATATTTCAAGTCAATATCAATTAGAGTATTGTATTCACTGCGTCCATTCTTACCTTGCAGTGATTAAAGTTCTAGCCAGGCTTAAAGGGACACTGCCACCTTAACATTATATTTGAGCTGAGATAGCCATTTTGCGTGCTTGGCATTGAAATTATGTATGGTATAAGTTAAAACAACCACTGAGGTCGAATCACAGATAAATTCGAGTTTGATTTTAACATATGTACCATTCCCAGTCCCCAATGTATTTGAATGGGGACCCTGATCCGAGTCTCTCTTTACTAAATGTTGATAACAGTCGACTTGTTTTACCTTTGGCAATACATAAGCCATACACTAGTCATGTATGGCAGCGTGAAGGTTTGATTTATTCCCAAAAAAATTCTTCATATGACGTCATCAGTCCAAATATCAACATGTAACTTTTTATTAAATTGAGCAATGTTTGTAATAAATAAATGTCATAATCGTGTTCGGCAGCAATTACTTCATATCATGCACCACAAGCGGCGTACATTTGAGAACTTTTGGGAAGGTGACAGTGTCCCTTTAACGATGATATAAAATCGAGCCCAGTTATGATTGCGACTGCTCTTTCTGGTTATCAACTGGACCTCCCCCGGTGAAGGTGTACTTCTCATGTATGTCTGTAGGTATCCTAACATGCCTTCAAGCCGACTGACTACCCATCGCCTAACATGGGCGCCTGCGGCTACTAACCCTGTGCGAAGCTGGCAGAGCCGGCCCCCTCTGCGGGCAGCACCCTCGGCTGGGACAGAACGCCGCAGCGCGGGCTGCGCTGTAAAGCTCATTCAGCTCAATCAGCGGAGGTGGCCGGCTCTGTCAGCTCCACCGGCGCGGGGAACACGAACTTCTCGGAACGGCGCTCAGGGCCACTCACGACACGAGCGTTATGTCAAAAGCCTAAAGCTGTTAAACTCTACCATCTGTCAGAGCATCGATGTGTGGGCTGTCTACCTTGTGGCGAGGCTCGTAAATGTCGCCACCCGGAAGTACCGTGCCGAGAAGTTTGTCGCTTCCTGCTGAAACCAGCACTCTCGCGATGCAGGTGACCCCCGCTGGGTGTGCTCTCTGGTGTATTGGGTGCATGCTTGGCTGGGTCTGTGTGCCGTCTGTCCGTCGCCGCGCTCCTCCCACTAACCACTAACACGGCCCCACTCCGCTTACATGCAGCCGGGAGCTCTTAGGCAGGCGGTGGAGGAGGTGTTGGCCGGGGCGCCGCCCGGTCCAGTGCGGTGTCCCGGCCCGCCGCCGCCGCCGCCGGCCGGCCTGGGTCCAGGGGCCGGCCGGCGGCGCAGACCGCCCCCGCCCCCGCCCGGAGGCGTGGCGCGGCTCTCAAGTCACCTGCGCCGGCCGCCGGGCCGCCGAGCGCGGCTGTGGAGCGGGAGAGGGAAGGAGAGGAGGGAGCGAGCACGTGTTGAGCAGTGTGACGTGTCGTCACCGTCGTCTGTTGGCGGCTGTCTGGTTGTGTAGCGTGGCCGCGCCGTAGTTCGTGGTGCTGGTGTCGGGTTTGCGACGCGGGGAAGGATGCTCGCCGGGCATGTCTGTCTCATAAACTCGCATTGTTAGTGAGAGAGGGGGTTGTATGCGTGAGTCTCTTGCCAGCAGACGATAACAGCAATCTGTTCGAGTGCGCTGCTTACGCCACTTCCAATGACGTTCCGGCGTTAAAGCTTGGCGCATGGAGAGTGTGTATTGCGCAGTGAGTCGAGTGGCTGAGATATGTTGACCCTTCTCCCATCTGGTGCAGAATCGGCCCTCGGTCACGTGGTTACGTAGCTGCTGTAATGCCCGTGTGTGGTGACTGTCTGAGCGCGTTCGTGTGTGTGTATGTGTATGTGTCGGTGAGTGGGTTGGCTGGTGTATGGAGTATGTCTGTAGAGTCTGGTGTTGGGTGGTGTCGATGTGTACGGCGACTCTGTTGTACAGTCTGCCGGTCAGTTTTCACGCTATGATCTCACGGGCGTCGCCCGGCCATGGTTCCATGTAGAGTGTGTGGTTGCCACCTGTATGTGTGTCTGTGTATGAAGACGGTGTTCTGTGTGGGCAGTAGTTATTGTCGATATAACGGCCGCTCCACGTCAGAGCCGACCGGTCAGCTGTCACGTCATGATCTCACCGGCCCTGGCCGGCTCCCGTACTGTCTGCGCGCGCGCGCGCCTTTGTTTCTTCTGTCTAGTCTGTTCAGGTGGCATGGTGAGCCTGTGCGCGTGCATGATGAGCAGCTAGCAGAGTGCCTGTATGTGGTTTCTCACAGTCGGAGCAGCGCAGCGGCACCGTTTTCATTACGTTCTCCCGTTTTGTTTTAGTTTGGGCCAGCAGCTAGAGCGCCGACCGACTCGCCGGGAGGGAGCGCAAGCCGACATTCCCCGCGTCCGCTCAGTGTGATACGGCGTCCCCGCTGGCGCTGTCTCGGCCGCCGCCGCGTGCGCGCGCTCCAACTTTTCGGGGTGATTGTTTCTTGATTTCGGTCGCCGATCGGCTAGTCATCGATGGTTAAAGGGAGCGGTATCTCTCGCTTGTTTGCCGGTCGCTGCAGCACACTGCTGACCCGTGGTGTCGTATAATATGCATGTACGCGTGGTGCGCGCAGCACCATAGGGCTGCTCCCCTGATGATTGTCCGGTCTCCGTGTTGGCGTGGTGTGCTCGATGTTTCCTAGCGGATGTGTGCCGTCGCCGTACCACCCCGGTAGCTGCCGGCGCTCGCGCACTCCACCTAGCCGTGTCATTATTTATGTGCGTATATCTTACATACTATATATTATATAGGGAGGATGGGCGTCGGGAGGGACGTGGCTGCTGCGGCGGCGCCCCTCCCCGCGCCGCCGGGTGACCCTCGCCCGCCCACCGGGCTAGTGAGGCGAGCCGGGGTCACATATCTTGGCCACGGCTGACTGGCATCATTAATATACGCTGACGCTAGTAGCCCGCTACCAGATGGCGCTGTGTTGTGTGAGACGCTGGGACAGCAGACGGACGCCGTTGCAAGGAAGCTCAGGTCACGGAGGTGGGATGAACTAAAGCTGGGATCAATGCAGTGCACTCGGTGGGAAGTTCAACTGAAATGGCCGATGGTCCGAGTTTGATTGGCGGTACTTTGGAAGTCGGCGAGTGCCTAGTGTCTGCTGCCGACTGCGGAATGTGAGTCCGAGCTGACTGGCCAGGGATGCTGGCCGTCATATCTGTCGCGCTGCGATGGGCGGTGCAACAACACGGCCAGTGATGGTCGGCCGGCTGCGCGATAGCGGAGCTGTGCAGATATCCGCGGTTCATCCGCCGCCCGAGCCCGGCTGCTGCGGGGATCCACGACCGACGAGCTGTTCTGTGGCTGCCGGAATCCATATCTGGGGACCGCCCACGAACAGGAATTATCCCGGCTCATTCCTGAGCTGATACCGGGCAAACTGGGAGTGCTCACTGGGGCGGCTATCAGTTTTGCGGAGATAAATATAGTGTCGCCGGGCTGAATGTTACAAAACAAGTGGGTGTACTTTGAACGGAGTGGAAAATTTGCCTGCGCTCGTCGAGATTCTGTTGAATGTCGGGTTAGGTTTCGCCATGGATTTGTGTTGAGTTTAATCTGGGGCGGTGACGCTTGCACGCTTTTCTAAACCCGCGCACCACTTGGGGGGGGGGTAGTTTGGACCATGGGGGGGGGTGTTTGAACACCCGCTGTGGTTTTATTTGAGATTACGAAAAAACGGCGGGTGCCGCCAAATTTAGTCTAACTTATCATTGTTCCTTTCCACACATGGTGTTAAAATTATAGTTTCGTGTTGGATCAGGTCAGGTTAAGTGACTCCACCTCTAAAAGGTTTGCGGCCGTGCCATGATCACAGTTTCTGAGGGATCGATATCAAACTTTTAGGATTGCATGAAGCCATCAGTATCTACAAAATATTTAGATAGGATTTTTATATCGGTGACCTGAGGTCGGGTAAATTTATTGACTCCATTATAAGTCAATGGATAAATATTCAAATGCTTCTTATTTCTGGGATATCAGTCCAATTCCTTCTGGATAATGTTATCATAGGATATTATTGATGATCCAAGTGTAGGTTTTGTTCAGTGATCCATACGGGGTCATATGAGGTCATCCGGGGCCACCAACACTTTTTCGTCAATAACTCTCGACATAATGAAGATAGAGAAGTGCAACTTTCTTCTATGTGTTTGTCTCGTCGAGACACGTCTCTTAATATGCAACATAGCCTATTTGGGTCACCACTTGACCTTGACCTGAGGTCAATATTTGAAGTTTACCTAACATGGACAACATGATTATAATTCAAAGCTCCTTGACGAGACGAACACGATGACGTTAGCAGTATTGTTATCTTTATTAGGTAGAAGGTGATATGTGAAAATCATTTTAGCAAAACAAAATGACATGATCTCTAGAGCCTAAACTATTGACCTGAGCCCAAATTTGAGGACATGCTGGATCAGGGGTGGTAAAATGCTATGAGGCCCCGACCAAAAGTCGCACAGAAAAAATTACCCCGCCAGCTAAGCTAGGATCATTTGGAGGTTCCCTATGCATAAAGGCACGTACATTTAGGCGCAGGGGCGCCGGAACTCACCGAAAGTTGGGGGCGTCTGGAGGCATTCTGACAGTATTATTGCCATGCACGCCATAGGCATAATGTTGAATTTGATGGAAGTCTTTGGGGGTGCCCCCTCTGCCCCTCCCCCCGGTTCCTGTGCCTTGTTCAGGCGTTGTCAGACATAATTGTTGACTGTTTTTTTCCAGTGCGGAAATACAGACGCTGCTATACTCCGTTATATTTCTCCCGTGATGGAGGGCTACACGCATAAAGGCACGGAGACACTGAATGGCCGCTGGGGTTAAACACTAGAATCCTCTGATTATCGCATCCATGCCGTCAGTAAACCCTATGACTAAAATACACAAGGTCTGGTTTGGTCTGGGTCCGGGGGGAGGTACCCGACCCCCGGCCGGACCATGGATGAGAAATACCTCGAAAAAAGTGATATCTCGAAAACTACGCCAACATAGCGACAAGCGGAAAACGGCATTACGATAGGTATTTCTCATCATGCTTAGACTACCTTGGGTAATGGGTATAACCTCATTTGTTCGTCGGAAGATGGTGAAACTAAATCTTGGAATTAAAGAGCTGAAACGCAACTGCTATAAAAAAAAATGCAAGTGTTCATACAATACCGATGACGTGATTATGATAACGGTGATAATAATACATCTGATTTGATTGTGACGAAAACAGGATCTAATTGATTAGCACTTGGTTTCACAGAAAAGGCATAAGTAAATATTTTTGCTTCATTTTGCCCCGGGTACCTCATCAGAATGAACATTTTGTCCCCGACCTTGTCCATAAGGACAGAACACTTTACCACCCCTGTGCTGGATTAAAAACTGCAAGAGCTTTATATTTTTTTTCGTTTGCTCCTAGATAGCGTAGTTTCGGAAATATATGCGGGTTTCTGGAGCAAAGTCCTAAAACTGGGAAATTTGACCTTTGATGTCCTCTGGTGACCTCATTTTTGACCTGAGCGAAACAATCTGGAAAAGTTTCAATATGGTTTTTGACGTTACGAACAGTGCTTTTGGCTTTGGTCTACGTCCCATAAGAACCGAGTTCGAAGGGGACACGCCCCCTTCAGTAGGGCGTGGAAAATCCCGAAGCCCAGTGCGGCGCGTGTTAAATGTTTGCACGGGTTTATATCACAGTCGAGTGGTTAAGCCGGGCCGAATACGGCGGCGGCGAGGTGACTGGATACGGTCCTGAACACGCACGTGTCCCTCAGCACCTGGCCACGTGGGCGGGCCGCTCTAAGTGCACGTCTTGCAGACGTGACCTAACATTCAAACGCTTCCGGCCGAGTCGTCTGAGGCTGCCGAGTCCAGCGCTGTGTGTCGCAGTTGCGCCGGGCTTGGATGCACTGCCGAGTCCTGGCCAAAGGTCAGGTCAGAGAGCACACTCCGGAACCACGCGTGGTGATTGCCACATTCTCCCACGGGGGTCTGAGAAAATCAATACGGGCGCTGATCCACGCAACGACTCCAAACCGGTAGCGTTAAATGGGAAATATTGTGGTTCGTGCAAATCATTACCGTACTGGAGATGATGATGGCTCCCGTTAGAGCCATATTTGCTCGCAATAAGCTTGTGGTTTATTTGTTAATTGGGGACACCAATTGTTGCCATCCTTCTGTTGGTTTAAACGGGCAGAAATGCAAAGAGAGAATAGTTTGCATACGTTACGTTGTGACATCCACATGTGGTTTCGATTCCAGCTCATTTACATTGAGACATTTTGTCCTATCTAATATACTATTTGTATAAGGTGCGTCTGTCTGTCTGTCTGTCTGTCTGTCTGTCTGTCTGTCTGTCTGTCTGTCTGTCTGTGGCCGATTGACCGTTTTTCTTTGCTCAGCTCTGCAGCCTAAACTATTGCAATTAGTTTGGTTAAATTTTCACACGATCTAGGTGACATTTCCAACGACCATGCACTTTCAAGAAACGCGTTCGTAGGTGCATAACGAGCGCGTGGCGGGCTGATGAGGAAAACGGGGTTCCCCCAGGACTTAAACCGTGGAAACGTCGCGGCTAGAAATGCGAAAAATCCAGAACATGGCTGCCATCCAGGTCGATATCTCGGATACCAAGAGCGGATCGGCATGCGGACAAACACAGACGTGTAGCGAATCGAACGGGCTGGCGAATACAGTGTCGTTCGGCGAGCAGCGCGTGGCGCGTGCAAAATTAATTGCTGCACCAACGAAAAATCACGGTTTTGCCCCGATTTTCACGATCGTAATTAGTGCTCGGATACTATGGGACGTGCGCAGATGAGACCAACATAGCATTTCAAGGCAAAGGTACTGTCTCTCAATTGCATATGTATATGAACGTTTTAAAAGCAATATTTCGGTACTAAAATCCGCCTGCAGCATTTTCATTGCCGATTTTCGAATATGTATTCCATTACACCGTCCGCCGTCGTACCATCAAACATGGAGGGCGATAAGCGATACAAGTTATACAGCTGTAAAGCGCAATCTATTCTGACCAATATCCACCAAAAAAAAAATTTGAATTGACAAACATGCACGTTATAATTTAATATAACGCTGTCAGACCATTTTTATTTCGGCGATATAAAATATTTCATCAAGCTTTCACAAG
>VOPJ01006676.1:0-26011 GCA_014673585.1 Semibalanus balanoides | reverse complement strand
TAAAATAAATCGCAAAAATACAAGAGCACTATCAACTTAGCTGTCTGCGAGCGTGCGCCGAATCTGCCATATCAGGTCAGGTCACAAAGTCACGTCAAGTGATCTTGCCTTCCAAAATGTTTGTGATCGTGCCAAAGCCACAGTCTTTGTCCGAGAGATTTGAAACTTGCAGGATTTCATAAGGTCATAAGAACCTACAATTGACTAATCTCGGATTTGTTTTCATCGGTGACCTAAGGTCAGGTCAATTTCCTAACCTCCCCTTTATAAGTGAACGTGAAAATAAGCACATGCTTCATATTGAGAGAAAAATAGTCTCTCTAACTTCGAACGTCCATGTCGAGATCTTTCGAACACTTTTTTCCACGTTTTTCTATTCCTTTTGGGTTTTTTGAGTTAGACGGTGGGGGTCATTTTGACCCCCTCACCATGGCGAAGTTGTCTCGGAGGCCCACCTGGGTGCGGGTTAATGCGAAAACCCCTTTGCTATTTATCTTGCAAAGTCGTTCAAGATGAGCACGCTTGACTTGAAGTTTTAGTTTAAAGGGACACTGCCACCTTCCAAAAAGTTTTCAAATGTACGCCGTTTGTGGTGCAAAATATGAAGTAATTGGTGCTGAACGCGATTATGACATTTGTTTCTCACAAACATTGCTCAATTTCATGAAAAATGTGATTTAATATTTGGGCTGATGACGTCATATTGAAGGGAATTTTTGGGAAACAAATAAAACCTTCCACGCAGCCTTAAGTATGGACGTAGTGTATGGGCCTAATGTTATTGTCAAACGTAAAAACAAGCGACTGTAATTCAACATTTAGTAAAGAGAGACGAAAGACATCGAATCAGGGTCACCAATTCCAAATACATTGGGACTAGGAAATTGTCAAAATCAAACTCGAATTTCTCTGTGTTTCGGACCTCAGTGCGTTGTTTAACTTTTACCATACCATAATTTGCAATTGCCAAGCAGCCAAAATGGCTATCTCAACTCAAATCTATGTTAAGGTGGCAGTGTCCCTTTAATTGGAATATACTACTTACAAATAAAGCGTGCTGCAACATATGCAATTATGCATGTTATATATAATGTGTCGCCACAACCTTCAGCGAGACTGCTCTCTGTCATCTAAGCAGCAATAGAACAGCGCACATTCTCACAAGCAGCACAATGAAGCACCCAAACGATTTTTTTGTAACAAGGACGTGGGGTCGATACGATAGGTTTTCATCAACACTGACCCAGATTCCACCACTGGTCCCGGAAAATGACTCTGACTCAACATATCCCAAACGAAAATGTTTTTCTCTTTGCATTACGAACTGCGCATTTATTGGATCATTGCACCAGAGTTTGTTTTAAGTGTCTGATATAATACAGGATAAAGCTCAATCGCCAATCAGCCCTCCAACTTTTGACAGCAACCAGTATATTGCTTCACAAGGCCCCTTGTTGTGTACGAAACTGAGCAGATCTCAACATTCAGCTTCAGTGGCATTGCGCGTGCAGCATTCCACACCACCCTGCTATCCGCGACCGCTTCCTGCTCTGTAGCAAGGCCACCAAGTAGTAGCTGACAGAGGAGCCGAACATATCACCACGGCCCACCGGCGCTCGGCCTGTCAGGCTTGTTTTTCATTCAGCTGATGAACATTGCCGGCAATACCTACATATGTCTTCTGACAAGATCTTACTAGACGTCACCGGCAGGCCTTGGGCAGAAGTCCGCTTGTTGATCAGTCTGAACTCTGAATACAATGAAGACTGACCGACGAGCGGTATCACCTGCCCTATTTCCTGTTTGCTGTATCCTTTTGCTCTACGTGATGATATGTCGGGAAAATCCACACGCTCTCCGCTTTAGTCCCCGAAAATGTGTATCCCCTCGTAAATAAGCATGTTTAGATACTTATCTCTCGCGGATTAAAGCAGCTACCATGACTGCAGTGCTGACTTGCAGATCACTTCTGACGTGTTCTCTAACTGGATTTGCCCAATACCACAGGCAAGGGGGATTTTCCGCCAGGAATTTTCCAGCAGGGTCACGCGTAGTGGCGTGCCCCAGATCATGCTCGAGTAGACGTTCCAGACAGCCGGGTTCATCAGCCTTGGTAGCGCTTCATATAAGCTCAGGGAACCTTCTGGTACAGCCGGTGACAATCAAGGTTGTGTCGACTCTGTTCCGGGTTGTAGATAATCTGGCCACTCGTTTCTTACATGCACGAGTAGTGCACGCTACTCAGGGGCGGATACAGGGGGCGGCGGGGGCGGCCAACCAACCCCCTGAGTCCACCGCGCAGGGGGCGTCCGGGGGCGTCAGCCCCCTGCGCCGGAGTTGCAGGGCGGCTCCTCCGCGACGAAGGCGCAGAAGGGCCTCGTAAGCAGACCAGTTTCCGCGCCGAAGGCGCTGAAATAGGCCTGCTTACGAGGCGCAATATCTGACGTTTGCTGCACTCGACCAGGAGCCGCCCTCACGCTAGGTGCCGCCCTCAGACCAGGTGCCGCTCTCACGTCAGATGCCACCTCAGGCCAGATGCCGCCCTCAGGCCAGGTCCCGCTCTCAGGTTACGTGTCGCTCTCTGGCGAGGCACCGCCCTCAGGTCAGATGCCACCCTCATATCAGGTGCCGCCCCTTAGCCATGTATCGCCCCCTGGCCATATGCCGCCCTATGGCCAGACCATGACGGTGCCCCTCCGGTCAGTGGCGGCGCCCCGGTTAATGACGGCGCTCCTCTGGCCAGTGACGGCGTCGGCTCTGGCCAGTGACAGCGGCTAGTGACAGTGCCTATGTGGCTAGTGACAGTGCCTATGTAACCTAGTGGTGGCACTCCTGTCAGTGATGGCACTCTTGCGGACCAGTGACGGCAGCCCTGTGACCAGTGACGATGCCCCTCCGGCCAGTGTCGGCGCCCCTCTAGCCAGTGACCACCGGAGGTGGCGAGGCGCTCTCAGGCTCTTTTGTTCAGCCCTTCTTCCATCCCATATGAATCTACAAAACATTGTTTCGAATTATTTTATGCATTGCACATGTGGGTTTGACAATAGCTATGAATAAATGTCCAAGCTTTGACAATAACAACGCTTTTATTATGCATATATTTCCAAACTGGGAAAGATTTTGCTGTATCCGTTTGATCTGCGTGAAGATATGTCGGGAAACCGCACGCTCTCCGCTTTGGACCTTTGGTCCACAAAATGTGTATCGCCTCGTTAATAGCAATTTTGATGCAGTTATATCTCGCGGATTAAAGCTACAATGACTACATTGCAGACTGCAGATCACCCACTGACGTGTTCTCTAACTGGATTTGCCCAAACACACGGCAAGGGGGGGGGGGGCGGTTCCGCCAGGAATTTCCCAGCAGGGTCACGTGTATAGTGGCGTGCCCACTTGAGGGAACGTTCCAGACAGCCGGGTTCATCAATCATCAGCCCTGGTAGCGCAGCATCTAAGCACAGCGAACCTTCTGGTATAGGCAGTGACAATCAAGGGTGTGTCGACTCTATTCCGGGTTGCAGATTGTCTGGCAACTCGTTTGTAACAAGACGTGCACGAGTAAGCGCATTAACGCTTCTGCTCAATTACAATGTAATGATAATCGGCGGGTTATATCGCATTGTTGGACTTACTTGTTTGTCGTTTCTTGGCCTTGCCACACTCATGAGAAACAATGTAATTAGCACACTGTTTTTCACATTTTAATTAAATATGCACGAGTATTGCATTACCGCTGGCAATCAACGCGTATATGACTAGCAACAAATGTTGCATTTGCATTTGTATTATCGTCATCACAAAATGATTGATGCCCTTCTCTGGACACGGCTCGGCCAACGCCTACTTAGTAAGTAAAGATCAGGGAGAAATATGCCAACGCAAAAACGTCACAATGAAACTAGGGAGGCAGGCACGTAGTCAGGATTTTGCTCAGGGGGGGGCACGTCGGAAAAAATCACATTTTGCTCCTCATCAGCCATATGGTGCTGAACCGTGGGGAGGGTAGGGGTACGGGTTAAGAAGAATCTCATTCTATCTTAGTGTGAATCACATTTTGGCATCATCAACATATGATTGCTGACCCGGGGGAGGGGGTAGGGTCGGGTTTTCAGAATAATCTCATTCTATCTAGTGTGAATTTATTTCGATCAGGGGGGCATGGCCCCCGTGCCCCCCCTTGGCTACGTCCCTGTAGGGAGGTAGGCCACGAAAATATCGGATGACCCAATGTTTGGCATTATTATTTGAAGTACTGTAGTGTACACTTTCAGAGTACAGGATGTCTGGAAATTGTATGTATATCATATATATCTTGTTATACACCTTCATTCTCTCCAGAGTCTAGACGCTAACAGAACCAATGCAATTTTATCGATAAAACGCCTCAGGGAATCCATGGTTGTCAGTTGGTCATGTGACCTACCCCACGGTGACCCGACCTCAGCTCTATGATCAGACGTGGGGGTCAATTTCTTACAAGCACCCTTCGCACTCGGAGACAATATCAGCTATGTTGAAGGAACACACTTTGTTGACGCGTCACCGCACGGTCATGATGGTTCCCAGCGGCTAGACCGTGACGGCGGAGCACAATAATGAAGGGGCCCGTTCCCGTGGCGCCTCTAACCTCCTCAAATCTCCTCAAAGCTGCCCAAACTGCATGTTATAGGATACGACTGGAGCGAGTTTGAGTAGCTTTGAGGAAGTTAGAGGAGGTTAGAGCACGGTTCGTTAGCAGGGGTTAGAGCACGGTTCGTCGTTTTTCTGCGAGAGGTGCCCAGTCATAAGCATTGTGCATTTGCACCAATCGTACTTTAATTGTCGTACTTTAATTATGTTTTTGTGTTGAAAATATATGTTTATTTATTTATTGATTGAGGGGTCGGAGCGCTCAAACTACGGGAGATGCACCATTTAAAAGCTGAGCTCACGCTGAATCTAGCGATGTAATTAAACAAATATGTCGAGGTCACTTTTGTATCGACATTTTGTCCGAAATCGCGCTGTTTTTGTTTGGCCAGGGCTATCGCGTATGGTATGGCTAAAACACAGACTAATCACATTGACATGTCTTCCGATTCGTTATTGCTCTGCACGCCAAGGTCTCACAACATTCAAAGCCATTAGATGGTTTGGTTGGTTGCACGGCTGCATCAAAGCCAAGCACTTCCGGTCTCGGCACTTAACCGACCGCACACTGCGCCATTCGGTTGCGATATCGCCGCGACTCCACCAGCCACACGGCGAAAACACAAACACGGCCAAACAAATCGTGTTTCCTAATGTAATTAACTTAGTTGGGAGTTGCAGTACGACTCCCATATTACACAATTTTGAGGAGTGGTCCAATCCCTAGGATGTGTCCGCGAAAGAATCGCGGCGATATCGTGTCCGAATGACCTAGTGCGCGGCCGGCCTAAGGCGCACTCCCGCTTGCGCCTCACGCGCAGAATCGCCTCTCGTGGCACGCGAGCTGAGCACTGCGCGCCGCCGACCCGGCTTACGGAGCGGGCTCTCGGCCAGTCACGGACAAAGTGCAACGCATGTTAAAAACCCTAGCTTTGTCCACTACCCCAGCTGTTCAAGAAGATCGTAACAAATTTACAGCCACCTCCGGGCTCCGATCGCTATATAAATGGCACTTTTGGACAATGGGGTGTGTCAGCTGCTAAAGATGTAGATGACGCTGATTGTACATTGTACAATGTACATATATAAATATCATTGCATCACTACATTAGGCATATAAAAAACAAAACAAGATAAACATTCGCTTAAAGTCACAATCAAGTGTCGAGATATGTCAGGAAGCTTAGGCTTGGAATCTGGCCCGACGCCGGGCTCGAATTCGCCCCGTCTCCTAGAACCGGCTCTGTGGTCGCTGTGTTCGGCAGCTCTAATCAGCACCTACATAGACCTGTTACAATTTACATCAACCTCCATCATATAAGGGACATTCCAAGGGGGTGTCACTGAGTAAAGGGGAATTTTGCTGATGCCCCCCCCCCTCCCCCCGTCAACAACATTTGGCTGAGGAGTAAAATTTGATTATATCACTGACGTGCGAAAATTTGCTGGCCACTTGCCTACTCCACTCACTAGATAGATAGATATGTAGACCACCCACTAGACATCGATAGCTAGATATAGCTAGATATAGATATGTTTCGCATGGTTATCTTTCATCGGAACGGTCGGCTGAGTGACGTTCAGTCAATGATTTCGCCCCTCCAATCTCTTTGTTTGCTATCGATGTCTTCTAAGCTGTTGGTTGGTATCAGTGGCGGATCTACGGTTGGGCAAAATGGGCAATTGCTCTCTCCCAACCGTCCGAAATCGGCAAAAATGACACATTTCATGATATAGAAGGAAATCTTGACAACTTTTACTAAGGAAAGTTTGCTTTAAATCAGCTACCAATGCATAAGCAAGCAAAAGCTGATCAGTTTTCAGAATTGTGTGAGATTTTTTGGAATTCCCCCTCCCCAAACCCCGGTCTGAATCCGACGCTGGTTGACATAAGAGTTCATAACGGACTTCTGTTGCTACTTGCTGATAGGATCGTGCAATGGGCAGGAACAAACCGTTCTTTTGTTTTGTTTGGCAGTGGAGGCTTTAGAAGTGTGTGATATGTATAGAAATAAGAAATGCCCACTTCAAAGTTCCGTGTGTCAAACATATCATTTGACCTATCAACAACTCCTATCAAAAGAGTAGATAAAATAATCATGACCCATTACACTGAAGATTAGGACCACAAGTTATCGCATGGTTTACGTTTAGTGGCAGATCTAGGTTACAAGTTAGGGGTGGGGGGCAATGGGAGATATGAGGCAAAGGGGAGCCAAGCCCTGAAGAGGGCGCCATACTCCCTCATGCAGACACCGTCAGCGAAAAGCTGTTGAGCAGGTGAGTAGTTGATCGTCAATCATCATCAAATGTTGTTGTGATGAGCTGGGGGAATAATGTTTTCAAGTCGCGATTTTGCAGGGGGCAAAAACATAAATTTGCATACTTTTTTGGGAGGTGCAATTACCAGGGGCGGCGCCACCGGGGGGACGGGGGGACGCGTCCCCTCCTATCCTCAGAACCTTTCTCTAGAAAAAATGCACTTCGTGTAGAATGTAGAATGTAGATACTTTCCTTCATGTTTACAAATGTGTAAATTTCACAATCTCAATACAATTTTGTGGCATTGGATCCCTACACATGTGACGATCCTGAGACCAGGAAGTTGACAGGAGCCTTTATGTATAACTGCGCTGCCGCCTCATCTAACTGGAATAGCGTTAGCGTTAGCTGGGGGGCAGATTATGCCCCCCAGCGGGACGAGGGATAAGGCTCCTGTTAGCTCTTTGCTTTTCGGTACCTTGAAAACCGGTAGACTAGTATCAGCTGTCCCGATCTTGCCAGCTGATGGCCAGGACCGGCGCGGAGAGCTTTCCCGATTCTCCGTTTCCACGCGGAATTCCCGATAATCCCCGACGTGGAAAACAACCAAGAACGCACCTTCCCGGGGAATCCATGGATTCCCGGTGGGAATTGACGGTCATAATTTGTCTTTCTGTTTGCCTGAGGAGTGACAAGTAACAGTCGGCCATAGACTGCCTTCTTACTCTTTTACTGATCAACATTTTGAATCATTTTACTTTCATCATAAGGATCAATATAAATATATAAACAATGAACAATAAACCATGGAACCAGACCACCATGTTATTGCGATTTTGTATTACGACTGCGGACGGCATGGACCGCTTGGGACTCTAATTTTCGGTGATAGATTTTGAAGGCAACAACGACAGGAACGAATTGCCAGCAAAGGACGTTGCATATCCTGAGACAAAAGGGCTGTTAAGTGATGACGTCATGCCAGTCTCATGGCTCCAACAGCTGACTGCGCTCATATTAAAGGGACTGTCCCACCTTTTCAAAAGTTCTCAAATGTACGCCGCATGTGGTGCTAAATATTAAGTAATTGCTTGCCAGAACACGATATTGAATTTGTTTATTTCAACTAAACAGTGCTTTTTAATATTATAAAAAAATACGGTTTAAATATTTGGCTAATGAAACGTCATATGAAAGGAATTTTTTTGGGAATAGAGAAAACCTTCCACGCGTGCTAATATGTATGACTAGTGTATGCTTTATGTAACAGTACCAATGGTAAGAACAAGTCGACTTTCACAAACATTGGGTAAAGAGAGATGACGACATCGATTAAGAACCTATGCTAATACACTATTACGGGTTTTCCTTGTTGGAGATGTCAAAAACAAACTCAAATTTATTTGTGATTCGACCTCGGTGGTTGTTTTAACTTATACCATACATCATTTCAATGCCAAGCACGGTAAATGGCTATCTCAACTCAAATATAATGTTAAGGTGGGACAGTCCCTTTAAAGACACAGGAGTTTCATCGAGAGCAACGATTGTGGAGTACCTGCTGTCAGTTTGCGTGTGAAACTTACTGTACTAGCCCTCTATCATATTTATTTTATTTTATTCATTTAAAGCTAATACATTGACACTTTTAGAGAACTGGCATTCACTTCTAGACGACTAAATTATATAGGTACTCGTACAACTGATACCTGTGTTAATGATTTTGTATTTATTTTATTTTCTTGCAAAACGAGTGTCTACGTGTTGACTTGCATTATTTATTTGTGTGACTCGATAATTCGTGCATATAAAACGGTCATGCTTATGTTGAATAATTTTGTTTCATTTTGTGATATACAATTTATGCATAGATTATAAAGCGCCCGTTTTATTTAGTATCCCACCGCAGTTATCCGCTTTTCCTTATAACTCCTTAACATCAATGCAGACAAAATGGATCAAAATGAAAATATGCATCTTGTTTTACTCTATAACATTTTTTGGGCGTCAGAAAACAATAAGTGTACTATAATTGAGGCCCAAAGTGAATCCTCTATATCTAAAGCATTAGCGTAGTCAGCTGTTGGAACCTCGACGTCACACTAACGGGCTGTTAGTGTTTATATGCATTATTAAGGCTGGTTATTGCCGAACACAATTTTGGACACTTTCCATTCACTCATAGTTCTGAAATAAAGAGTGAATGGAAAGAGCAATATTTTTTTACACTCAGCAGGCTTAATATGATAAATTGGCACATGAACTTGAACGTCAATTGCCAGAAATTCGTTCATGCCAGTTTGTGCCTCCAGAGGTTAGCGAACAAAAATGTGGTTCGCGGTCTGCCGTCCGCAGCATCTCTGGTTTTTCCACCACCACTGACCACATACCTCAGCTATGTGACACGCACTACGCAGCACGTGGAGCTCGAGTCCCGGCCGTCTGTGGTCATTCGAGTCCCGGCCGTCCAAACAGTGTGCAGTCGGAGTCAAGGTCACCGGACACACCCGCCCTTAATTAATATACGTGTCTCACGCGTGCGCTCACGTGAGTGAGTGAGTGAGTGAGTGAGTGAGTGAGTGAGTGAGTGAGTGATGTGATGCGAGCGAGCGATGCGAGCGAGCGTGCGTTGCGTGCGTGTCTCGTGCGTGCCGTGCCGTGCGTGCGTGCGTGCGTGCGTGCGTGCGTGCGTGCGTGCGTGCGTGCGTGCGTGCGTGCGTGCGTCGTACTGCATCTGCAACCAGACGTGTTATCTGCCATAGCTGCCCTGTTGAACAGTATTTTGAATCGCAAGACAGTGCCAGATGGTCTTGTCTACTCACTATTAACACCTTTAATTAAGGACAGTAACGGTATGCTTGACGATAGGTCGAACTACAGAACTATTATTGCTTTATCTACCTGCACCTTGTCGAAAATTATAGAACTTGTTCTTGTTGAAAGACTACAGCCTTTCTGTGGATTTACGAGTGATTGCTCAAAGTTTTTGCAGTTCAAAGGTCAGACACTCCTCAACTACTTCATGCTACTTGGTCCTTAAAAGAGCCCATTAATCACTACACTAAGCAAGGGAATCCAGTTTATGTATTTTTATGTTCTGGATACCAGTAAAGCCTTTGATAGAGTTTGCCACTCTAAGCTCTTCCAAATTCTTTATGAAAGAAGTGTTCCCCCACCTTACCTCAAACTACTCTTACAATGGTATAGGTATCAAAAGATGGGAATTAAATGGGCTAATAGCGCATCTGATTCCTTTCCCGTCGCAAACGGTGTCCGTCAGGGTGGTTATCTGTCACCTCTATTGTTGAATGTGTACATAGATGATCTTCTCTACAGTCTGCAAATGATGCGGGTCAGGTGTCATATAAGGAATCGTCCTGTGAATGTATTGGCTTACGCTGATGACATTGTTCTTCTGTCACCGTCCAGGGCAGGGCTGGAAATGCGATTTCAGAAGTGTAAAGCTTTTGCTTTGTCTAGAGATATATGCAAGTTTATGTCAAGAAAATTGTATGTATGATTTTCAATCCACAGCAACCATATGCATTCACACATCTGACAGGCTCGCAGCCTCCTATTTGTCACTTTTAGTGGCAATATAAGTTGACATGGGTCAACCAGTTCAAAATCTGGGACACATGGTGATAGCGGTTACAATAATTTAGAGTTCGACATGGCTGCACTTTTCCTTGGCCTAGCCGCCCACAGCCAGCCACAGCCAGCCACAGCCACTCCCAAATGTCAATGGCTGGCACTTGGCCAGCCGTTGGCCATCAGTGAGGATTTTTGTAAATTCATGTTATGCGTTTATTTTGAGTCTACTGTTATGGCAACATGCCATGGCTATTTTTCCCATGATTGGTTTGATAAGATTGATGAAAACAAAAATTCCATGTAGTCTATGCAGCCACAGCCGTAGCCACAGCCACGATCTAGAGATTTTCCAGTCCGGCCCACCCGATTAGCCATGGGGTTCGGCCGGCCATGGGGATAGCCGCCCCATGTAGAACTCTAGGTGACATGCGTAGGATAAAACGTGTATTGTACTACAGTGTAAATATGCTTTTTGCTTTAGTAGGTCATGCTAATAAGGAAATTCTTATAAAGTTATTCAGATCCTTCTGTACAAACTTCTACGGCTGAGAGGTTTGAGACACTGTGAGTGAAAGGAGGGCTTTCCGTGAAGGTGAACTATGTGTAGCGTATCACTTAAGTGCGAAAAAAACTAGTTAGGGTACCAAAACTGCTCAGGAATCATCCTCTCTGTCTGGCTTTTAACATTCTCCCCTGGCCCCTGTTCAATGTTAGTAGCCAGCAGGCAGCTCTTATTCCACAAAACAGCTATGTCTAGGCGGAAAAGTGTCATTATCAAGACACTGCTTGCTTAGTGACATAGGCCATACTGGCACTACGAAATAAAAGCTTCAGTTTGGCATCGCCAAGAGTACGGAACAGGCGACGTAGACAGGATTTATGCTTCAAGGGGGGTCCAAGTCGCGAAAAAAAAAAACATGTTTGCTTCCTGCAGCCATATGAAATGTCTGCACGCGGGGGAGTAAGGGTCGGGTTTTTCAGAAATCTCATTCGTATCTAGTGATGAATTTATTTCGCTCAGGGGGGGGGGGCGATGGGCCCTTCGTGGCCCCCTTTGGCTTACGTCCCGTTTGTCGGCACTTATGCTCTGACCCATCTTCCAGCCATACCCTGTGAGCATGATTTGATTAATTGCCTACGGCATCTAAAGCTCGCGTCAAATGGATCGTAATCAACAGTCACATGATTACGACGTACCCGAGGAGGACTTTGTCTGGCTGCCATGGCTGATAAGCCAATTAGTACTAACTCTTGTCCGAGTTTGCCTATGGTAACCGTATATCATTTGATGCGCATCTGATCGGAGTGTTCATTAAGGACTGAGTTAAAAGAAACCTTCCTCTTGTTAACAAGGTGTTATAGTTGTATTTCATATAGCAGTATAAATGCGTATATGGTCTCTCTCGGATATCGGCAAGAGTTAAATTCGTTTTGAGGCGTTGACCCCGACGCCACCCCCGAGCCGCCCAGAACCACGGTGTAACCTGTAGTTGGGTGTTCCGTGCGAACTGCAGCGTCTCTGTGATCCGCAGGACGCTGGCATCGCTGTTGCTAAGTACTGCTGATTGTCAACAGTTAGGCGCTAGCGATGTCCATCTAGAAGTCAGTCTAGAATCTTTCTTTCACAGGTATTTATCGAAGACTGGCCTGTATCACTCTACGTCTTCAGTAGAGATTGTATCGTGCACCATTAATAAAAAAAATGAATGGTCTCTTATGTATTTACACAGCCATCTGACCAGCTGAGGATGTTTCAATTACGTGAGTGTACACAAACTCAAGACAACTTCTATCACTCACATAGGAAGCCGAGGCCCTGCAGAGTGATGGTATTCGAGGAGCGGAGATGGCGAGACCTCTCTCATCCCTCTACAGGATCTCAAGTTCGTGTTGCGATCCAATTCTCCACAAAACAACTTGAAGATTGGTGTGAGCTTTCCCACAACCAACCACATTACAGAAGTTACACACACTATTGTCCGGTCGTGACATGTGTGTCGTAATTTGTAATAAGTGGCGTCTATGAAACGTCATACTCTTACGTGAGGCGCACGACTGAGAGTTGAAATAAGCCGTGCGCTATTCATTTTTATCAATCTCTCATTATTACTTACTTTCTGCTTCCCTTAATATAAAGTCATCCCGCCTCTCGGTCTTGTGGCACACGCAGTTCAAAGGCATTTATACCCGTCGAAGAAGTTATGGTGATATGGTTGAGATGAGTGCCCAGATGTAGTTGTACACTCATCTCCATCATTCCACATACTTTTCCCAAGGCGGTATATTCCATTTAACTGCTGTGACGGCCAACCCAGCGGAACGCTGATTCCCAGCCAACAATTAACTTGGGCACTGATCGGGCACAATGATTTAATCCCATTGTGCCCGATCAGTGCCCAAGTTAATTGTTTGCTGGGTTTTGGAACCAATAGCAGATACAACGTTCCCGTCCTTTAACCCTGAATTGACCTGGAAGGAGACTTGCAAGGTCAAAATAGTATTGTTTTTTAAACAGAAGGTTCTATTTGACCTTGGGTCAGAATTGCGTAAAAAATGGTGAACGAAGCTGAAACTGAATTTGACGCTGATGCTATTTTCACGGGCACGTAAATTCAGAATTAAAATTGATGTACATAATGAGCTATAATGTGCGAGATAGTGTTGAGGGTTTGGACAAACCTTCATTGAAACCGGCCTATGAGCGCCACTCTGCAAAGCTAAATAATCTGCTGATAACGATCCCATGAACGGATCAAGTGACGCACTTCAGCTGCATATCCTGCTACAAGCTTAGCTGTCAAGGACTCTCTGACGGTGCCGTGCTTAAACCAGTTGCAGTGGCAGTGCAGTAAGCAGTGGCGTCTTAAGATCTTCCGTCATCAACATCTTAAACTCTACACAAAGCCACATCTGAAGGACGCAACGTGAATTTCTTTTAATGTTCTCAATGAGACCACATTTCATTATGTCGCGGAAAACCCGCCCATGGAAATCTCCCGCATCGCGCCCCCGTCAGCAAGTTTCACTATACTAGCTTCCACTCAGGCTACTCAAGGTGGTACATGCAATGGGACGAGAAAAAAAAAACATACCACACCACGCAAGGCCTTCTCCAAGGCATTTTCACTGCGGGAGATTTCCACTGGCGGATCTAGGCTTCAAGCTTGGGGGGTAAATTTTTTTGTCACGTTTCGTTTTTCACAAACAGTGCTCAATTTCATAAAACAAGTTTTAAAATTAGGGCTGATGACGTCATATGAAGGAATTTAGGGAATAGAGAAAACCTTCACGCTGCCATATGTAAGGCTAGTGTATGGCCAAATGTAAAACAAGTCGATTATCATCAACATTTAGTAAAGAGTGACGACGTTATCGGCTCAGGGTCCCCGTTCAAATACACTGGGGACTGGGGATGTTAGATGTCAAAAACAAACTCAAGATTCTTTGGATTCGCTCGGTGGTTGTTTTAACTTATCCTTTGCATAATTCAATGCCTAGCACGAAAATGGCTATCCTCAACTCAAATATAATGTAAGGTGGGACAGTCCCTTTAAAGGGGACATTGCCAATTCCTCCCAAAATTTGTAAAATGTACGCCTCTTGTGGTGGAAAATATGAAGTAATTGCTGCCAGAGACGATTATGACATTTGTTTCTCGCAAGCAGTGCTCAATTTCATAAAAAGTTTAGTTTTAATATCTAGGCTTATGACGTCATATCAAGGAATTTCGGGTAATACAAAAAACCTTAACGCTGCCAAATCATATGGTACATGTGGGCTAATGCTGCCATACAACTGTATCGCACTTCTTCAACACCGAAGTCCTTTCACGGACAGCTCCACAAGCCACACATCGAATACTTGACATTGTTTGCAAGTTTTGTTATGCAAAGAACCACTTTGGGCCACGACCATCACTGATCTGATCTACCTGGCGATCGAGAAACGAAACACGTGCGAACTTACACGGTCGAACATTATATCAACTGGATTTTTCTTAGCAGTTGGCCGCCAGAGACCGCTAGTGAGCCAGGGTGTTATTACGTTGCATGTACACGTTTATTTATTTATAGTTTATTACGCGAAATGTTTATTAATTCATAAATAAATAATAAATACATAAATAGATATAAATTTGCTTGCGACGTCATAACAAACTGGCTCACTAGCAATATCACAATATCACACGGTTCATGACGCAAGCCGACAGCCGGTGATAATCGGAAATGCTGACGCCGAAGAAGGCAAAAAGAAATTGGGAAAGCGTCAGCTCTAACCCGCGCGGTGCTGGGTCTCCAGCCGAAGAGGGGGAAATTGAAGAGGGCGCTGGGAAGAAGGGGAATTGTACCCCTCCCCCCTCGTAGCTTCCGAACCAATGGCCACAGCGAGACGTGCAAGGTGGCGATCGAAGGCTATCAATAGGACAAATCTAATGCATACCGAAATTCTTAAAATAAGGTCACATGTCAGGTCGCTGTCAGGTCAAAGGTCACAATTGAGATATTTGAGTTTTTGGGACATACTTTCCATCCAAAGCCTTATATTGAGACTGTTATCGCACAAAGTGCTGTCAATGGAGGGTAAACTGCATCTCTTGCATTAAGTAAAAGTGAAATTGTAAGCGAAGGTAGGTCAAGGTCAGGTCAAAAAAAAGATCATTTGGTAAAGAGATCTACGAAATTCATGCGGCACATGTTTTAGGGATTGTTTTACACGTATAATTTGATAGCAGTAGCCAGTAGCTATTTTTACAAAAGGACACCGACCAAGGTTCAGGTCAGGTAATTAAACGTATTGTTTTTTTAGTTGATTGGTATAAATAAGCAGAGCATGTTTTTTGACCAGTTTCGTCTAAAAAATACCGCGATGACATTTATTTGATTGTATCTGGTACATAAAAGCAAAAAAAAACATTATCTAAAAATGACGTCATAGTTACTTATACTTAGGGAGTCATAAGTCAGTAAAAATATAGAAATTACTCTGAATTTTTTTTTAGTATCGTCAGGGGCGTAGAAACTTCATTTTGATTGGGATTGCACCTGGGCTGACCTATGTGACACCGTATTTTTTGTGGCGCAGAAATTGTAAATCTTAATTATATAGCAATACATGTGATTTAATATTTACCTGCCACAAGTCACTGTTTGCAAACTATTGGTTCAATAGGTAGCACTTTTAAGATGAAAAATCTGCTCATTCACCTTTGTTTGATTAAAAAGCACACCGAGCCTTTTACGGGCTGAAAGTCATAGTCAAGCCTTTGCACTATGCATATAAGTTGCACTGGGCGGCAAAATTGATGGTAGTTTTATTTTGTGTGTTTCTTGACTAGTCTTAACCTTATAATTACTTGAATAATATATTTTGTTGAATTTCTTAAAGTTATATTAATAACATTTGTTCTGAATTAATTTTTGAATTAAATGTAAAATTATATATGTATATCCAATTGTAAAAAAACATAAATATGATTATGATTTCCACTTGATATTATGACCTCGGCTGACCATTTCAGAGGTCAACTGGCCACTGACCTCCGATGACCTGATATAACCTTTTTGGCGTCTGGCAGTTTCTAAGGCATTTTGTGATGCTGATTTCAAATTTGGCATCCATTTTACATTATAATATGTTCCACTGGGGTCATGTTCTTACACAGGTCAACCGAGGGCACTGACCTTATAGGTATGACCTAAGATGAGATTCGTTAGGTAAAAGAGATCGGTGTTATATGCTACTTCTTTTTCCCCAGCTATTGGTACCCGTCTTTTTCACACCGACCCATTCTCTTACCACAAAATTAAAGAAAAAACGGAGTAACGGACTTGATTACCCAGTAATGGAATTATGTTACCTGTTTTGAAAAGTAACGAGATCGTTACTCCGTTACTGAAAGAAGTAGTTTCGTTAGTAACGGAGTAACGGAAGCTGCCCGTCACTGTGCATATCTTGTATACTGACAGCACGATTATGCACGAAAAATGTAAGCTCCTGTTGCAAATTCCTAAGCGCAGAAAAATATCAGGATCAGGTCGGGACCGGGGTGGCTTACAGCATACCTATTCAACACAGCTTTGTTTTCCTGTTATACCAGTTGTATTCAAAGTACCTACCGCGCTGTATTCTTAAGCGGGGAAAAAACGGAGTCTTATAGCAGTGTTTGATACATCGTTCACTGTCTGTACTCGCCTCGACAGTTGAATAGCGCCCACTGGCATACTACACTAGGCCAAGTGGCGTAAAACACCATTTACCTTATCCGACGTAAATACACCGAGTTTATTTATTCAAGTTACCCCTACCCGGATGAATGACATCCCGTGACACTTGACCGCTTGTCCGGTGTCACTAACCTCCCAGTCAGCCAGTTCAGCTAAGGCAGAGCTTAACGAACCGGCAGGACGGTACCTACGAGTGGTATTCGAATGGTACGGCTGGCACAGCTGGCACACCGGCACAGCTCTCCAGATTACGGCTGGTACAGCTGGTACGGCTGGCACGGCCCTGTACAGCTGCAACACCTGGCAAACAGCAATCTGGACGGCTGGTACAGCTCAGTACAGCGGGTACAGCTGGTGCAGCTGGTACAGCTGGTACAGCTGGTACGGCTGGTACGGCTGGTACAGCTGGTACAGCTAGCACGGCCGGTTCTTCAGGGACAGGGTGCGGCTGACCGGCGTCCTCCTGAGCCGGGGGCCGGTTCCGCCGTCACTCGGAGGTCACGAGAGACCGGACCTAATGATCGTGTCAGACCGCGGCCCACTGATCCCGGCGGACCGGCCGGCTGCCACTGCTCAGTGCTCATGTCAGGCTGAGCGGGCCCGTCCTCACCAGAACAACACCAAGGCCAAGTCGCTGCCGAAAATAGCGTCAGGAGCTTCTTATAGGGCTCAAAATGCCCACGAAGGTCTCCAGAAGCGGCAGAAGCGCAGATGATATATCAATGGATGATATTCCCATATGGCCTACCAATGGAGAAATGGTGCGGTGCAAGGTTGTGCATATGCAATGGGTGAGTTCTTTGGGTTTTCTTGCAGCATGGCTGGAGAAGTCGTGGCATTGCGAACTCAGCAATGAGATGACGTTTCATGGTCGGATTAGCCGTGACATTTTGTGGAGGTGGCTCAAAAGCACGCGGGCTTGTACATTTCCGAGCCATGGACATTGGACAATCCTCCAGACCCAGAGCACCAGAGCCAGATGGCCTTACCGTATGGAAAACTTCGTATGGAATATACCGCATGGAAAACTTTTGGGGCGGATGAAAAAAATAAGCCAGGAAGCTGAAACTTTACATCTATGGGTTCATCAAGCAATTGGATAATACCTTGCACACTGTTTTCATTTCTTTTACTTAATGCAGGCACTGTCAAACCTTCCTCTAACCTTTAACAATAACGGTCTGAATTCTAACATGACTAAAGTTAGTGAATCCTTATTCCACCAAACCTGTTTGACAGTGTTCATTCATAACTATGTTTTTTTTCTACATTTTTTTCCCCATTTTTTTATTGAAGTGCCAATCTCCATGATTATTGAATACACCACCGGTCTGACTCCGGACAAGCTTAAAGTGCGTTGCGGGATGGACATGAGTAGCATTTACTTTTCCCTGCTAAACGGGTACTCGTGACTATATTTGAATCCGGTGATATTGTTGCAGTGACCATGGTAAAATTGTTTATCGTTTATAGTTTATTACAAAGTAAATGGAAGGCTGGAGTTAAAAATAAAGTGTCTGAAATCCGAGGAGAAACTGAAATTTAGGGTTGGTTGGGCTTCCGCTGAGTGACTGGGCCCTACAAATCATTTTCGTAAGAAATATGAGACCCCTTGCTGCATTGCACTGCACCATAATGATCTCCTGCGTAAATACAATTCTGCGTTCTGCCGTTTGCATCTAAGCACTAAGTAGCCATCTTCATGGATGGAACTTTAAATATAAATTGGGGTTGCAGCTACAACCCAATAATTTGGGAATTTAACATTACGCCAATGACGCGATGTGGTACAAATGGGGCGACCAAGAGCAGCCTTGCTGTGACATGCCACTAACATGTTGCTGTAACATATCACAACAACATGTTAGTTTGCAAACTATGCGAACTAATGAACCCCACTCCAATTTGTGAAACTAAGCACCGCCATGAATTCAAAACAGCTGAGTGGACGATGACAACATTGCAGCATCCGTTGTGCCTGCAGTCATAACCGCGCCTGTTGACATTGCCGTTATGCCTGTCATAACCGCGCCTGTTGACATTGCCGTTATGCTTGCCAGTCCGAGCCCCGCGTCTTGACATTTTGAAAAAAGCTTCAACAAGCTGGCAGAGGAATTTGCCACGGGAGCTGATCAAGCGAATCGCAGATCCGCGCACTCAGCCAAGACAGTTCTGATGTAACAGTTGTTGGGATACAACTGATACAACAGTAACACCGACCGTAGCTATGCGGCGTCAGGTCAATGTACCGGCCGGGGCAGCACATGCGGCAGCCATCGCGCCACCTTTCACAGCTGGGGTAGCCGCCGACACGTCTGTTGATTTCCGCCAAGGTCAGAGTGACGCGCGGCTAGCGAGACATCGCAGCCTCGTGCACTCACATGCGGCTTGAGGTAGGTCAGGTGGCGTGGGCGGGCTGGAACAGATGTGCACGATAAGATAATGTCCGGGGTGCGAGGTGTGTTTTGCTCTTACTTGTGGATGCTGAGCAGGTGTCTTGAGATATAGCTAGAGAGTAGATATGGTTGGAATAGAAGACTCGAGTGACTTTGCCATACCGCCGAATTAAATTTGTATAGGCCCTTTGAAATGCAGCTTGCTAAAGTAAACCATGGTCCAATTCACATTATATGACTTATTGGTTCTTGTCATAGAGCTCCGGGAGTTTGCTACCACATGAGCCGATTGTGCCAGTTTATGCGGTGCCAGTTTATGACGTTATAACAGCATGCATCATGGTCGACGGTGCGATTATAAGGCAATTTAGCTTGGGTGATAGTGTACATTGCTCGCAATGTAAGCTCCTGGTCATGACGTCATGGGCAGAACACGTGGCCAGCATTAACTGCGATTAGATCAACCACAGATAACATGATAACTGGATTGGTCACACAATTTTCGGCCTCTTATTGCAGAGCCGAAATTTGAAACGGAGCTGTTAAGCTGATACACTTTATGTCTCGGTCGTGCCCAAATCGCGAGTCCAGCCACCGTCATTCACTGCTGTTCTAGCAATAAGAGGCCGAAAATTTAGTGGTCCAATCCAGGATATCAATTTTATCTGTGGATCAACCATTTCACGACACTTCATGGTGGTGTGGCGTAAACTGTAAAGTAAAAAAGGCAAAGAACATTTTTTGCTTTTTGACATAGTAAACAAAACTAATACCCAAGCACTGCAAAGAGCAGAAATCGACCCGGCACTACGTAAGCTTGAACAACACTTCCATGCGTGTGATACCTACCAAACGGAGGCAGGACGTGTATTTTTTAGTAGGATGCGAAACTGCATCGCGCTACCTAAAAAACAGCGCTGCAGACAAAAGAACACACCTCGCGGTGCACAGCCCAGAACATAATTATCCCAATGTCCCCATGGAACCAGGGTAGTGGCAGGAAACAATTGTAATAACATAATCGAACCTGACCTAACCTTTTACAGCAATTACGGTCGCAGGGACCCACGTTTAGAACAAGGCGGATCCAGGATTGTTTATGAGGGGTCAGGCAGGTCAACTTTAGGCGCCTTCCAAAAAATACAGGGAGGCCAAAGGACCACTGAGTGGTTTGAGGGAAGCTCTGCAATTCTGATAGTGCGCCAAGTGTCCGAGGGCTCCTGTATGGTCACTAATAGAAACGCTGAGTGCCACGCTGTCCATCGCGGGTTCGCCTGGCGGCGACCGGCGACGGACAGAACCGTGGGGCGCCCTTCTGGCGGTCTGGGGGGGGGGGGCGGCCCCCTGGATCCGCCCTTTGAGAACGCTCGCTCGCTGCGCTGCGGCCCTACGGGGGGATCCCCCGGACCCATACATCTCGTAGACAAAGCGATATTATTATATGAAGCATATACCGAACATCTTTTGAAAAACTACTCTGGTCTCCCGGTGTGTGCCTGTGCAGCTGCTATCCCGGGACAGTGAGCAGTGAGCATGGCCCGTCAAGGAGCCCTCCCCCTGCGACACGCGAGCGAGCCGCTGCACGTTCCGGCGGCGCGAGCAGTCACAGCGCCGCTACGGCCCATCTCGTCTGTCCGATCAAAAGCCGGACTAAAAGGTGGTCGACTCTTCTCAGCGCTCTCCTAAGGGTATAAGAGGGATCTCGGTAAATTCGGTCAACGACCTTTTTTTAATGCATGGGATTTTCCCCACACATATGCAATAATCTCCCACCCACGGGACAGGGCTGGTCAGCATTAGCTGGACTGACCTGCTCCTACCGGTTCTTAAGATCATTATCCCTTGCATTGTAATTTCAAAACGTCCCTTTCTATTCCTAATATTCCCGCTTCATTTGCTTCTTTAAAACCTAAATTGCATATGTGTGGTTTTTCCCATATTAAATTTAAAAGAGGGTTCCGGGCTAAGTCAATATGAGCCGGTTTTGCGCGGTTTATTAAGGTCACCGCTTTGCTCGCGAGGCTAGTAACGCAAGTTAAGGCCACTAAAAAAAATAGATCTACTTTACAAAAATCACAGGTTTTTGGTAGTGCACTGCAGTTTTGCACATACTAAAAATACACACCGGTGGCAGAAGCCGACTTAAATATGATTTATATTATTTTTACATTTATACGTTTTCACTTTATTTTACTTTTGTTTGAGCATGTACATTGCACAAGCTGTATTCTATATTGTTAGCCAAATCAAATTGATCATCATGCGGCTGATGGTTTTCCAAACATTTTCGGATCACAACTATACCATTCGAACCTTCAAAGTAAAATTATCCCTTTCTGTTGCTGGTCCCTGTGGCCGGCCATGGACCCGCCAAAAGGTAGTGCACTTCCAGTTCATCCGATACCTAATTTGGCGTCTACTCTATCCTAATCCTATCCTATCCTACTCTATCCTAATCCTATCCTATCCTATCCTACTCTATCCTAATACAGACATAATCATTGATGGATCAGTATGTGCTGTACTATTGGTTCCCAAATAAGCGTCCCGCTGGGTTGGCCGGCACAGCAGTTTGAGGGAGTATAACGCCTTGGGAAAATTATGAGACATGATGGAGATGATCATGAGAGCCACTCATCTGGGCACTCATCTGCATCAATTCACATACTTTTCCAAAGACGGTATATTCCCTTTAACTGCTGTGCCGGCCTAACCCAGCGGGACGCTTATTTTGGAACCAATAGTAGTTACATCGCTGAGACCAGGGTGGCCGCAGGGTGGCCAGCCCTGGCCAGTGCCAGGGTGGCTGCAGGGTGACCCTCTTGGTCGCCGGTTACCAGTCGAGTTCACCGGAACCAGAGCGGCATCGAAGCTCGGCGTGTTGTGGCCACTTACAGCCCCACTGCGGCTGCTGTTTATTTGTGCTGAGTGCCTCTCACTCGTGCACGTCTGACAGCCTGCAGATGACCAGTCAGGGTTTGTCCACGGCCCGCGGCCTTATCAACAGCGCTCCCGGTCAGAGCACTGAAGGGGTGAAGGTCACGGCCGGATTACAGTGTATAAATACACTCATACAAATAGGCGCCACCTTTGCCGTGGTGGTGGTGGTGGTGGTGGTGGTGGTGGTGTGTGTGTGTGTGTGTGTGTGTGTGTGTGTGTGTGTGTATGTATGTGTGTGACTCCCCTCGACACTCGGCTGCTATGGAGCAGGCACGTAGCCAGGATTTGCTCAGGGGGGGGGGGCACGTGGAAAAAAATAAATTTTGCTCCTAAATCTCTTCTATCCATAGTGTGAAATACATTTTGCTCCTCAGCCATAATGTTGCTGAAGGGGGGGAGGATATGGGTCGGGTTTTCAAAGAATCTCATTCTAATTCAAGTGTGAATTTATTTCGCTCAGGGGGGCATGGCCCCGTGCCCCCCCCCCTTGGTACGTCCCTGCTATGGAGCATAAAGAAAAGCTGAAAATACTTTTCGAAAGCTCGTCAAAAATAATTTTGAAAGTGAACCGTCATTTTTTGGCTCAGGTTAATATCGAGTTCACCAGAGGTCATCAAAGGTACAAATTGGCAGTTTTAGGACTTCGATTCGACCCCCAAATATCTCGGGAGCTATGATAGCTAGGCACAAATGGAAAAATCAATCGAAAGCACTTTTTGCTTATTGTTTATTATCAAAATATCACCAACAGGAAAAATACTCAGTGACAGGCGAAGTCAAAAGTTAAAACAGCAACATGTAGGGGAAATGTTCCTATTAGCGACCTCTCCCCATTTGCGACCTCCCCATACACAGAAATTGACACCGAATACAACTTAAGAAAATGCATGACTAAATCGGCCATGTGCGTTTTACCAGTTCAGCATTTTCTACTTGTATATATATACGGTAGTGCTTCTGCACGTGTGTTGAAAGAAAACACGTGTTTTTCTTACGCCGTTTAACGCACTTAATATGTGCGTTTTTACTACTGCAGTACATCTTGAAAACAAAGTTAATTGTGTTCTGAATTGTTCATATATTATGGTTAATTTTTGTGTCGATTTCCGTTGTATAGGTGTGTCGGTTATTTTTATGCGAATTTTAATTTGGAACACTTACATTTCCCTATTTGCGACCGTAGGTCTTCAGAGATCACCCGCTGATCGTTAACCTTGACATTGGACTCCAATGGCTTCCTTTCGTTACGACTGACAAGCTGGTTTCTGAATTTTGAGTCTGCCCCAAATAGGAGTGAAATTACAGAAGCGGAAACTTTAGAAGGCAATATGTATAACATATTGCTTAGTTGGGATGCTATATTAACCCGGTCGCAAACTGGGAACAGTTCCCTATTTGCGTTTTTTGGAAGGGCTTGCAAGATCGCAATTTGCGATTATATATACAAATGTGTAAATAAAGTAAGACCATATATGGCTAGAAAAATGTTCACACTTCCCTTAAAACAAGTTCCCACGGTCGTAACAACGACAGCACAATCACCAGCGCGCTTCAACCTAAGGGGGTCGCTAATCGGAACATTTCCCCTACTTGAAACATGGAATCAACTTAGATGTCCTAAAATTCCAGCTCAGGTTAATAGTTTAGGCTCCAGAGATCATCAAAGGTCCATATATATTTTTTGCAAAATTGTCTTCCGCTAATAACTTTTACCTAATAAAGATAACTTGATAAGGCAATAGCTTGTACACCATCGTGTTTGTTTTGTAGAGGTGCTTTTAATTTTATACGATTTGACCAGGTTAATTCAACTAGAAAATAACATCAGGTCTAGGTCAAGTGGTGACCCAAGTAGGTCACGCTGCATGTTGGGATACGTGTCTTGACGAGAGAGAAAAAAAACATTGAAGCCAGTTTCACTTATCTATCCTCATTATGTCGAGAGTTATTGACAACAAAACAGAGTATTGGTGACCTCGGACAGGGACGTAGCCAAGGGGGGCCACGGGGGCTATGCCGCCCCGAGCAAAACAAAATTACATTAGATAAAATGGGACTCTGCAGATGACCCGACCCAACCTTCCCCCCCCCCGCCCCCGGTCAACAACATTTGGATGAAGAGCAAAATTGTATTTTACCACTGACGTGGTCCCCGCTTAGAAAAAACCTGACTAATGCCCTGCCTCGGAATGACACTCAGCTGACCATGCAGAGTCACTGAACTTTCGAACGAACCATTAGGGAGGGGAGTTCTGCTACCCCCCCTCCGCACGGTGCGAGTTGAAATGAAAATTCGGGTTATTCGCATCATTAGTACCATATGTATGATCATTTGTATGCGGAGTGAAATAAAATTGGAATTAGTGGAATCAGATTCGGAATCAAGCTTTTATGTGCCCTAAAATTGGATTCAGAATTGATTCGTAAATATCTATCGTAATCGGATTAGACTCGGACCTATCTTGGTATTGAATCGGAATTAATTCCACTTAAGTGTAATCAAGCAAAATGCTGTCATTTACACTTACTCTGTTGAATTTCCGCCACAGCGACTACATTGTACGGATGTGAAACCACCCCATTGCGTTAGGTACAACTCAAATAACATTCTTACTCAATCGGACATTTCAGTGTCGACTTAAAACGTAGCTAAGCGAACTACTGACAGCAGGACCACCCGCCAACCAAGATTGAATTGCAACACTGGCATACATAAAAAGTCATATGGCGTAACGCTCATTTCTGCACGGTTGAACTCGTAAATCTGCTCAGTGCTCGTGGCAGTTCTGCGCTGCTCGGGGCAGTTGGCGTCCTTCGCCTGACACCTGACGGCAAACCCCTGCACCGGTTTTTTACGGTCGTGTTGCGCACTCCAACTACGCTGGAGACTTGGAGTTATGCGAAAATCTCCGACCAGCCTGCTCTGACCGGTGTAGGATGCAGACGTGTCCCCGGTTTTTGCGCCCGGCACAGCCCAGGCTCCGCACTCCGTGTGCAGAACAGGTGGAGGCGCAGGCGGCCGGCACGGCACACCCCCACCGCCGCCGGCCGATGGCGCAGCGCTGATTGGTCGAGAACAGGTGGTCCCACCGACGCACGGGTACACATGCACTCAGAGCCGCCGACGTTGGAGGCCGACAAGTCCGCCGGTCCTTGACACGACGATAGCACGCAAAACTGGGGTCATCGCTGCCAAACATTGGGGGGGGGAGGGGGCGATGAGACGCAGTTTTTCTGGCGCTGGTCGTGTTTTGATAGTCGCAGGCGTTTTCTGGGAAGGTAGATGTGTGACCGGTTATGTCCGGTTTCTGCGGGCATGGTGGCTTTACCAGACCTGCACCATTTGCGGCCACCTTCCCGCCAGGCACGGTGGAAAACAACAAACGGAAACTGGTAGTATGGCGACTGTGACCAGGCGAGCTGGATAACGTAAACAAATACATCAACCCGCTGAAGAAAACCACGAACAAGAAGCAGACTAATGGCGTTTCCAGATAGCACCGTGCCGCAAACTACGTTTATTATTTACAGACTACAGTACAGACTATTTTGTATGAATAGGTAAAGACAAATTGGTTAAAATATTATACGTTAACAAATGATAAAGCCATCACAGGCTGATGGACCAATAGAGATTATTTATGATCTCTATGGGATGGACTGCTTTGTACGGCTGTCGACATGCAATGGTTGTCCATGGCAGCTGCTCTAAATTGCGCCATGATACTATAATATGCATAACTCATTAAATAAGTGATATCTGCTTGCAGCCTGAAAGATGGCATAGTCACCACTGGGGCCACTACGGACACTGTCCCTATGTAATTTTCAGTCTTCATAGATGTGGCCCCTGCATGTTTAAGTAAACGTATACACTTGAATGTGTCCCTACAAATTGTGATACCATGGTGCCGCCATTAATGTCAGATTACACAGCTGACACTCCTGACCTGTATGAGCCAGCTG
>VOPJ01006675.1:0-20452 GCA_014673585.1 Semibalanus balanoides | reverse complement strand
GTTTTCGAAGACGAGCGTCACCCAGATGTTCATTAAATCGAATCCTAATAGGACGTCTAGACTGTCCTGTATAGGTGGCTTGTGTCCCTATACTTCTACACGCCAGACATGTAATTTTGTAAATCGCCATGCGAGTAGTGCACATTCCTTTCAGTCCAATTTGCACACGTGTGACAGTGTTTATGTCCAGAGGGGCAGGGTTGGTGAGTCGAGCTGAAGTTACCAGGTTCTTTTTAAGGGTGTTGTTGTTTGTTCAGGCTACTTGGATATAGGAGCTTTTGATGAACGAATGGCAGCGGTTACTCTTTTTGTGAGCACCTCGTCGATATAAGGGAGTTTCACATATAAATTATTATTAAAGTTCTTTGGTTGTCTTTTCTGGGGTCTAGCACAATTTCTTATCGATCGATTGATGATCGCGGTAGGATAATAATTTATTTTGAACTTTATTCAAACTTCTTTCTCTAGCCTCAGGATCTGGCGAGTTTCATGGCCCGTTGAATTTCAGCTTTTAGGATGCCTTTCTTAGTGCCCATGGAATCATGGGCTCCGCCAGCGGGGGTGGGGGGGGGGGACGGGGAGACTTGTCCCCCAACTTCAAAGTTGGAGGGACTGAGTGTCTTTTGTCCCCCCAAACTATTGAGCACTGACAGTAACTTCATATTTCAAGCACCTCAAACAACAGTACACACTACCGTTCTTAACGCCTTCAACAGTATGAATTCAGTTATTCAGGGAATGAAATCGAAATTTTGCGTAGCAAAAATGCAGCTCAAATTACATTGCATTCGGGCTGAAACACAATTATCAATTTGCACCGTTTCGAAGCGCATTAATGTGTTATGTTTTGTTTATATGTTGATACTTTTCTACACCATTGTGCAAAATAGTTAGCTTTATCACTTTTGTACCGCAGAGTCTACCGCGCCACCCGGGGTTGGCTGTGTTTGAGCATCCCTCTACGGTTTTATCGATTACAAAAAATGCGGCGACTAGCGCCGCCAAATTTAGTCAAGCTTATCATTGATCCTTCCAATTCATTGTTAAAATTGTAATTTCGCGTCGGATAAGGTCAGGTCACAAGGTTAGGTCAGGTCGGGTCATTTTCGTGACCTCTCCATTATAAGTCAATGAAGAAATATTTCAATGCTTTCTCTTTCAAGGATATCAGTCCAATTCCTTCTGAATAATGTATAATAGGATATCCTTGATGATCCAAGCGCAGGTTTTGTTCAGTGACCCATGCGGGGTTATTCTGAGTTCATCCGAGGTCACCAAACACTTTTTTCGTCAATAACTCTCGACATAATGAAGATATAGAAGTGGAACTTTCAGCAGAGTGTTTGGATCGTCGAGATATATTTCCTAATAAGCAGCCTGACCTACATGGGTCACCACTTGACCTTGATCAGAGGTCAATTTTTAAGTTGACCTAACATGGTCAACATGGGTGTGTTTCAATGCGCCTTGACGAGATAAACACGATGGCGTAAACATTATTGTGTTATCTTTATTACGTAAACAGTTATTGGAGAAACACATTTTTGGGGCACAAAACAACATTTTTTACTTGTATTACCTTTAGAACCTAAGCTATTGAATTGAGCTAAAATTTAAGGAAATTAAGTTGATAAAAATTTCAGGAGATTCCGCTTTTTTTCGTTTGATCCTATGTAGCATATTTTCGGAGATATATGGGACTTCTGGACCGAATTCCTTTAACTGGAAAATTTGACCTTTGATGACTTCTGATCTGGGCGAATCCAAAGCAGGGGCTGCAGGGGGCGCGGCCTCCCCAAGGCGCCCGGGTCGAGGGGCCGGGCCGTGTTTTGGCCTTCCCCAAACCTCCCCGGCTTGGGGAGGCCAACGCACAGCTCGACCCCGCGACCCGTGCGCCTGGGGAGGCCACGCTCCCTGCAGCCCCCCCCCCCTCATGCGATCCGCCAGACTGCTTCTGAGGCGATGACCTCAACTTTGGCCTGAGCGAAAAAATCCAGATAGTTTCCTATGATTTTGACGACGTTCGAACATTTTTTTGGTTTTGGTCTACGTTCCATAGGAGCCGATTTAGAAAGGGGGACGTTCAAACACATACCTACCCCTTCCTCCCATAGGGCGTGCAAAATCCCGAGGCCCAGTAGGGCGTGGGTTAAACAAAAAATAAATAGAAGAGGTCATAGAAGATAAGTGCATATACAGGGCATGATGTTCAAAATTTCGCGAAGCTCCACGGCGCAATTCCACGAATTACTGGGGGTTTATTTGTTGTCCCTTCCCGTTATTTGGTAATATCTCCGAAGCCAAAAGCAGTATCGTCACCAAACTTTTACTTCTTCTTTGACATCAATTTGACCATGTTGGCAAAAGAAAAGACGCTTGAGCGTTAGGATATAGGTCAACTGGGAAAATGACCGTTTAGAGTGAAGCCATTTCTGCAGTTTTTGTTGAAAAATAAGGTTTTGCGGAAACGCAGTCAAAATCACATTTTTTATATAAATTAACTTGGTAGATATCAAAAGACTGGTACTAGACTCGGCTTTCAAACTGCAATCTCGGATTTTCGAGTTTTATTGAATTTAACAATTTAACATTTTGATAAATCGAATGTTATTTTTTAATCTCTCTCTCTCTCTCTCTCTCGTCTCTCTCTCTCTCTCTCTCTCTCTCTCTCTCTCTCTCTCTCTCTCTCTCTCTCTCTCAATCTCTCTCTCTCGAAACAAGTCAAAATTGTCACACAGATGGAATAAAATGATTAAAAGGTGTCAGGTCAATTTGTGTATCAAATTTTAAGTCGATCTCGTCAAAAATGACTGACTTAAGACCCTTTAAAGTAAAAAATCGACCACTTCTACAACATTACCATGCATCAAAAATAAATATGTTTCTGCTTTTTACTTGTATTGTTATGGAAGAAACAAAGTTCTAAGGTAATTTTTTTGCGTTCTAGACGAAAAAACAAACATGTGTTACAACGCCCAATGACCGTAATCTGCAGTTTTGAACTCGTGACCTCGGATGCCTTTGACCTGACTTTAGATCATCAACTGCTTAGCATGGTATTAGGAAGTGTCAGACACGAAACATACCGATTTACCAACTGTTTAATCGTTTAACCCTCGCTAGTGTAGGTGGTGGATGCAACCCCCTCAGTTTTTCCAGAATAACTCACGTAAATATCAACCGATCACGACGAAACTTTCAGTACCCTACATTGCATTAATGTGACATTTAGTCGGATAATTTCGAACTTCTAACCCGGACCCATGACCTTTGACCTGTGTTTCAAGGTCGCGTTTTGCGAAACTGGCGTCCCGTAGTAACGATCCTTGAAACATGTGCAGTTCCCAAGTGTTTGTTGTTCAGCAGCACTATGCAAAGGTGTTTCTAGGTTGGCAGTTGTGGGCTTCTGCAGGAGGTTGCGATCTCGATTGACCTGTTTAGAAGTCAACGTCGAGGGTCACTGACCTGCCGATGAACCTCAGATGCTTCTTTTCGTTTTCTGTCCGTTCTAAAGTTGCAGTGTGACGCTGATTTCGGATTCTGATCCATATAACATGAATATATGTTCCACTGGGGTCAATGCGCTGCCAAAGGGTCAACCGAGGTCAGCTGACCTAGATGACCTGACATGACCTTTTTTTTAATTTTTTGCAGTTTGTAGGTCATTTTGTGATGCTGACTTTCAATTTTGGTGTCTATTTAGCATTCTTAGATGTTCTTTTACGATTTTAGCTCGATAAGTTCTCATTTTAAATATTTACGATTTTACATTTTGGCTTTGACATGACCTCAGAGGTCACCTAAAATTATCCAGGACCTTAAATCAGATGTCAATGGCTTCATCTCATCACAACCAACACGCTCGTTTTCAATCGTTTTCAATCGAAGCTCTAGTTCAATTAGGAGCCAAACACCAAGGAGGTCGTAAGCCCCTACACGGTCACGCAGTGAGAATGGGCGCCACATAACTTTAACAGTTGAGGTGCCCTCAAACCCAAATCATCATCATCATCATCATCATCGGTCACGCAGTGATCTTGCCCTACACGGGCGAGGGTTAATATCGCACAATGCCATCCATCGAGACAGTATGACACGATCGAGCATTTTTTTATTTTACGTTGACCTGTGACGTCATCGGTGACGCCGAGGTCCACAATATTAGGTTTACTTTCAAACATTTTCCATGGCTATCGAATTCGGTTTGTATATTTTTAAGATCAGTTCAGTAGTTCCGGAGATCCAAGGGGGCGTTCGGGAAGGGACCCTTTTGAGGCGCAACCCCCTCCCCGGACGAAATCCTGGCTATGTGCCTGGTTCATTCGCCTCTCTGAGGGTCTTGCGGTTCCTGGTCTAATCCAGCTCAATACAAGTTTCAAAAGGGGGTCTCTCAAAATAAAGTGGCCCAAATCCGCATAGTTTTTTTCATATTCAGGGGCCAAAATTTGGGGACACCATAACTGGCTTACCCAGTCCCGCCCTCTTTCTGAAGAGTTGGCTGCACCCCTGCTCAGCCCTATATCTCGTTGACCCCATGAGTCCACGTCCCCCCCCCCCAACTCCAAACCCGTGGCGGAGCCCTTGCATGGAATGTCCCGAACGGAAATGCAGTATTATAGGAGCTGTCATATGTTTAATGTAGAGTTCTGTATAGCAGGCCCCATTAGCCCGAATCGTCAATAAGATATCCAATAATGGAATCTCTGATGACTTTCCTGTGTGTTCTAGGGTGAGCTTAATTGCTGGATTAAAACAGTTGAGCTGTCTGAAAAAACTACCGGGCTGTTCCAACTCCATGGACTCCAATTGCCCAGTAGTCATCAATGTATCTCACTAAGAAATCAGGCCGAAGAGTCAGGGACGAGAGGAAAGATGATTACAAAAAGTGCATAAACGAAATGGCAGCCAGTGGGGCTATTCTGCTACCCATAGCGATCCCAGTAGTTTGCTTAAAATAATCCTGTCCGAATCTGAGGTAATTGTTTGTCAGTTCATGTGTCAGAAGCTTGCTGAAATCTGCTAGCGAAAGGCCAAACATATCAATTTTAGCGATATTATCGTGAATCAAGGCCATGACAGAATCTACCCCTTGCCGTATGGGGTTACACAATACACACATCCATGGTGAAAATAATGCAGTTAGCAGGTAATCTTTCCGGAAAAGTCTGTCTAAGTCTGGCTAGGGAAGTATCCGAGTTAGGCAGGTGCGAAGGTACAAATTGAAGAAGTTGCGTCAGAATTAGCTGCAAAAACCAACTTAGCTTGTCGAGAGGGTCACCACAAGCTGCTACGATGGGCCTCAATGGATTACCAGGCTTGTGTGTCTTGGGTAGTCTATAGAATTCAGCCGTCCTCGGGTGCTGAGGCAGAAGGCGTTTCAGGTGATCCTGTGGGATCTTGTCTTCCAGTGTGCTTTTCATTAGATTCTTAGTGAGGTCTCCTAGATCTCGTGTGGGGTTTTTGTCAACTATTACGTACGAGTCCGTGATCTTCAGCGCTTTTTCTACATAGTCTTCTTTGTTCATCAAGACAAAATTCTTGCGTTTGTCTGATTGTTTAATTATCATCTTGTCATCCGTCTTCAGATTCTTGAGATTCATCCGCACAGATGAGGTCACACTGGGTTTGTCTTGGGTTTTGTGGTGAGTGTAAAGTTTAAAATCTTGGATTTCAGCCCTTCAAACTTCTTTTCTGTGTTCGACCCTACCTCAGGCGGTTGTTGTACTCAGAGTCTCGGAAAGTCGGCCGAGGATGAGGGACAGAAACTTCTTCTAGTGTTTGTGTCAAATCAGTGCCGATGTTGGTGGAAGTATCGTGGTTTTGTGCATCCGATGTGGCGTTACTGAGTTTTCTTTCTTCAATATGTGTAGCCCATTTAACAGCATAGAAAGCTCGTTCAATACCCACTTATACCAAGTTTAAGATTTTCGGAGAGACTTTCTGTGTGAAGGCGAACTTGGGCCCTTTCTCCAAAACGTCCTTGGTACTTGAATCTAGCACCTGTTGTGTGAGGTTAACCAGCCTAGGTTGAGTCATGGTCGGTGGAGATGTCTGGGAGATACCTGTGGTGGGTCTAGGTTCCTTCTCCCGGGTGAGGAGAGGCTTGATGCCGAGATGGTGTTCTTCTGTAATTTTCTGTAAACGCGTAATAATAATTTGGGTCTTTCTTTTGAATAAAATAATATATCTTTTAGCACAAATGATAATTTTGAATAACCTCCTTACAATGAACAAGCTGCTAAACTTTCTCCAACTCTTATCAAAGTTGAATTATCGTCTCAAATGTAAAGGGAAATGTAAACGGGTGCCTGATTCAGAGGCCTCTCTAAGGGTTCTGGTCGTCTCATCCAGCAAATAAATAAATAACAAAAAGGGGCCCTCACAAAATAAAATGGCCGAAATTCGTAGAGTTTTTCATATTCAGTGGTAGTTTTTTTGGGGGAGGGCCTACCATGACTGGCTTGCCCCCCTTTCTGAAGGTCTGGCTACGCCCCTTATATACGTAAACTGATTTGATCGACACCTTGCCCCCCTCCATGTCAAAATCAAATCCGCCGCCCCTGGCCGGGCGCATTGACATCGAGAGGTGTCGATGAAGTGAACAGAACATATTTTGTACTACACTGTACAGTGTACAGTCTAGGGTAAATGTTCCGTCCACTGCTCGGCGCTAGAATCGGGTCAATCGGTGCTGCTCCAGTAGAATACAAAAGCAACTATTACTAAGCTCACCCCCGATAGGTGTCGCAAAGGTAGAAGCACACATCGAGTTTGGGAGCAACTGAACTGGTATCCGCTGTGCCATGCCGGCCTGGCGTGGCGCAGCTTTGACCTTGACCTGACGTCAACCCACGGCCGGGGTCGGAGGGGGAGCGAGAAAGTGGAGATGAGTGGAGATTAGGTCGTCCACTAGGTAAAAATACGGGGTTGCGAGTGCTGGAAGTCCTGCTTTGGGAGCTACCGTGGTTGATGAAAGGAAGGAATCGCATGTATTTATAGGCAGATGGACTGATTATCCCGTCATTGGCTGGGGAGAGACGAAAAATGCCCCTCCAACGAACTTTTGTAATAGCTCAAAAACGAACACCACTATCAACACAAAAACTCGTGGACTTTCTCCTACAAAGATTGTACGTCTTCCGTTTCAAACAAATACGAAGCAACTGTGTCGAAAAAATTAAGATATAGTAAATTTAGTGACGTAACTACACACAAGTTTGACGAAAAAATCAGCTAAATTTAACAGTCCGAACAAATGCTTTATTTTAGGCAAAATGCAATTGAACAAAAACAAAGATAGCCAATGACAAGGGCTAAAAAATGAATATCGCATGTTTTTAATGTTTGGTTTTTGGCTACTAAATATTTTAAACTCTATTTATATTTTAAAATATTATCTAAATCAAAATTATTGATAATTTATTTAAAAAAAAACTAAAACGGAATACATGTTGAAGAACCTCGCATGAACAATAGCCAAACCACATTTCAAACAAATATCTTTATTTGTGACTGATTTATGGCTCCCTAAGTAGGTATGAGTAACTCATGACGTTATATTTTGAAATCACGTTTTTTCTTTAATTAACCAGATAGAGACAGATGCCAGATAGAGACCAGAACCAGATAGAGACCAGATGCCTATGCTGTATTTGTTTAAGAAAAAATTGGTCTAAGAACATGCTGTTTTATTTAATATTATTAATGTCAAATTTAAACCTAATGTGACCTGACCTTGACCTAAAATTAACACTAACGTCACGTAAAGTGAGATAGGGGGTTTAAACGATTAACATTATCGATTTTACGAGTAAAATACCTTGTAAAGCATGTGATGCAGGACTTGCATAGATGTTTTGCGCATAGTGACCTTTTTGTGACCTGACCTTCACCTTTTTAAACAATATCACTGTAGCTAATGTGGGACGTATTTTATACTTGTATACCACTTTGGGTGATCATGGTCGCAATCGAAGGCTTTATATGGAAAGTATGGATCATACACTTTGTTTGTTTGTGTATTGGGGTTTAAGGGCGCGCCGACACCTTTGGGTCAATTTGCGCCCATACACTTAGATACCTCAATTTTGACCCTTGACCTGACCATGAACTGACATATGACCAGGGAAAACACATATTAAGTCTTTGTTAGATTCAGCTCGTTGAGACCTTTCGATCACCACATGTCGCGTTTAAATCGGACCATTAGTTCGGAAGTTAGACAGGGGGACCCCCCACCAATGGAAGGTGGCTGGAGATCCCAGCCAATGCCGGGTTATACGAGGAATGAGGTTACCTGGTAGCAAAAATGAAACATTCGAAGCTTGTCCTTCCCACCGTCACAATTCGCTTGAGCTTACGGTGAGCTTACGACGGTAGCTGAGGATATTAATGGTCGAAAAATGCACACGAAGTCTAAAGATTGTCACCGCTTTGCGGTGCAATGCGTTATGATTGTTATTATTATTATTATTATTTTCAGGTCAACACTATTGATTTAATCATAGCCGTAGGAACGGGTATAAGTGTCATGGGACCCAACCATTCAATGGACACATTTTGGCACCCAGCCTCTGCCCTCAAACTGGCAGCATTTGGGAGCGACTGCTTGACCCAGCCGGGTCAGGAAGCGGTAAGGTCATGTCATGCGGATAAGAGGTGCTATTGCCCGGGAGAATTGCGCCCGATTGCACAACGAAGTCAAGATATTCCCGTCTTGTGGGCAGCCCCTCACAAACTGATAAGGAAGAAATGCCAGAAGTCAAGTTGGATCAGTAGAGGTGCAAAATAAGCAGCAAATAGTTTTTGACGATTAGTTGTAATCCCACTGCGCATTACGCAATCACTGCCAGACAGCCCGGCAGCGCGGCGGCTGTAGTCAGCGCGCAATCACTGCCAAGACAGCCCGGGCAGCGCGGCGGCTGTAGTCAGCGCGTTAGTCGGTACCCAGCCACTTTATCCCACTCCTCCCCTCTACACCCCAGCTTCGAAGCAGAGTCAGGCGGTGCGCACACTTCCCGCGTTGTCAGTGCGTTAGGTAAGGAAGTGTTCTCAATTCCAGCACTGAGCAGACCGCAACACTCGTCAAATCTTGACCCCGCCGGACTGCGCGCCACCAGGAAGAGTTGCGCACTACTTAGTTTCGGATTTTTATACTAGCCCTGAGAACGGAACTTTTCGCCCTAGACTGTACATCAGGCGGGTTCCTGGGGAAAGTGTCTGATGACGTTACTATGCAATGCGTACAACAGTCAACAGACGGGTTCCTCGGGATAGTGTCTAATGACGTAATCGTGTAACACGTTACAATCATGCTCCCTGCTGAAGAAAACCCTACCTACATATAATCTACTGAAACATTTAATTCATTGGAGAGCATTTACTTCAAGGAAAATGACGGAAACAAAATAAATAGAAACAAAGTAACTAGCACATGTCATTCTGTCATGAAATCCCTTTTGTTTACTTGACATATGCCTGATATAAACATCGGATTAGGTTAAACAATCACCCGTTTATCACGCTGATTACTTGGTTTGCTGTTGTTTAATTTAAAGTTCCTGCTCCAGCGCGTTATCAGCTGGAACGTCAGTTTAGAAGCTCATATAGACTGGGTTTTAACATTGGCTAAAATGCAGTTGTCCTTACGCTCCTCCAGAGAAGTCGTCGTTGTCGTTCATGACCTCCCAGACGGATTCTCTTGGCTGCAGCGCGCGTTCTGCTTGGTCGGCGCGTCGGCTCGGTGCTGCTTCTCCATTGGTGTTGTCGCAGAAGTGGTTCACCTGCCGACAGGGGAGGAGGCGAGACACATGAGCAGTGTCTGTCAGATTAAGGCAGTGATCTCGTCAACCAACATGACACGTTTAAAACTTCAGCAATCTCCGCTGGTGACCAGCAATTGGGTGTTCTGATGGTGGGTGTAGCAGAGGCTTGCATAACTATTTATCTGATTTCGAAGTTTTTCGTGAAGCGAGCGTCTGACGGTGGACCACTGGCCCATAGAGGACATCATGAAATTGCAGATACCAAGTCAAGGTAGATGAAGGACATCAGTTACCGAGTCCAGGTAGGTGAAAGACATCATTTACCGAGTTCAGGTAGGTGAAGGACATCAGTTACCGAGTCCAGGTAGGTGAAGGACATCAGTTACCGAGTCCAAGATGGGGAAGGACATCAGTTACCGAGTCCAGGTAGGTAAATTACATCAGTTACCGAGTCCAGGTAGGTGAAGGACATCAGTTACCGAGTTCAGGTAGGTGAAGGACATCATTTACCGAGTCCAGGTAGGTGAAGGACATCAGTTACCGAGTCCAGGTAGGTAAATTACATCAGTTACCGAGTCCAGGTAGGTGAAGGACATCATTTACCGAGTCCAGGTAGGTGAAGGACATCATTTACCGAGTCCAGGTAGGTGAAGGACATCAGTTACCGAGTCCAGGTAGGTGAAAGACATCAGTTACCGAGTCCAGGTAGAGTGAAGGACACCAGTACGAGTCCAGGTAGGTAAATTGCATCAGTTACCGAGTCAGGACCTAGGTAGGGGAAGGACATCGTTACGAGTCCAGGTAGGTAAATTGCATCAGTTATCCGAGTCCGACAGGTTAGGGGAAGACATCAGTTACGAAGTCCAAGGTAGGGTGAAGGACATCAGAGAGCCTGGACTGCCGTCGTTGCTGTCATTACGGTAGGATCAGCAGTCGCTGCGGCAGGCCTGTCGTGTCGTTTGAAGGTGCAGTCGCCGCCACCCGTCTTATGGTTGTGGCAAATGGTGAACACGAAGGTCAGATCACATGCTTGCTGCTTTTGTTTTCAAAGGATGTTTTTGTTTTCCTTCTCTGAGACGTTTTTTTTCCTTGACGAGAACCTTCACTATGGTCATGGAATATAAGACAACAGAGAAATAGTGGGACTGTAATACTTGTGTTCAACCGGCATTCATCGTAGTGAACAGTGTATTACAAACCTTGCACATGGTGGGTATTATGGCTTCATTTCAACAAGATTCTACAAAAAAGCAAAAGTCAGTACAAGTACCAACACGCCAATACATCGCGGTAAATAAAATACAAATAAATTGTACAGAAGAAGAAAATCAGTAAAAAAACAGCATAACATAGTGAGCACTTACAGGTCGCAGATAACATATTTGAAAGTTCCTAGGGTGGTGACCCCGCTGATATCAGGGGGCAGGCCGTTCCAGGCAGCCGCGGCTCGGTAGGAGAAAACGCTCTGCGTGCGGATAGGACGGCATTTGCCGGCAGTTGCATGGATCACGTCAGTGCGCGAGTCTCGTGAGGTCGACACAGTGCAGCGCGCGCGGGGGGGGTGAAGAGCGCGTGAATGTTGGCGGGTACGCCCTCCTGCTTCAGAGCCTTAAATACTTTCATGAGGTCATGGAGAGCCACCATGTTTTCGATCCTTGGCATCCTAGGGAATTTAAGGCCGGAGAGATGTGGATATGTTTTTTGGTTCCAGTAGTTACTCGGGCTGAGACATTGATTACTTTTTTAATTTGGTATGGTTGACCCTTGGCTGCTCCACCCTACACGCAGATACAGTAGTAGACGTGTGGGAAAACGTACACTTGTACGATTATTTTAATGACTTTGCTGGCAAACTTGTGCCGACATCTGTAGAGTGAGACGAGGATTCCGTTGCAGTTCGAGACCACGCCGGAGACATGTGCTTCCCATGACAAAGAAGGTTATAAAATGACACCTAGGATTTATAATTTCTTTTTGAAGGTTCAATGGTCGTGTCATCAACATCGAAGTGGAAGCCTGTTGCCTTTTTCTCAAATTATGCTTGGAGCCGACGAGGAGAAAGTCTGTTTTCTTTTAATTAATTTTGAGAGAGTTTGCGCCAAACCATGCTTAAAGTTCGAGAAGAGTGAGTTCCGGGCTGCTGTTCAGGGGCATCTAGCCCGAGTTTGCTGGGGTGCGCACTGCGCAGCCCCGGTGGCTGAACGGAGGATTTAACGAGGCGTTCGTGATCAGATGGCTACGTGCCGAGGGTGGCCATCCTAGGTGCCCGCTGGCGGCGAATTACCGCAGGCTGTTTCGGGATTTTAACTTTTGTTTTCTTAAAAGGGAAACTATTCGTGTCGAAAATTACTTAACGTTGCGAGTTTTATTCTTCAGCCAAAACTCATGTTTCGATCTGCTCTACAAATCTGCTATCTCAGTTCAAGCCCCATGTGTAGGGTGAACTATTCCCTTTAAGCGATTTTTCACAACTCAGCTCCCTCGCCTTCTCTGGAGAAGCTGCGCCCCTGCATATAAGAATAAAGTTGCTGTACAAAACTCACTATTTGTATCCCCGAATTGTGTTGTTGGAGCAGAAGTTGGGCACTAGAAGAGGTTCACCGTTGTCCTGTGTCGTGTAGTAGAACATAGGGTAGGCCTCGTCACCAGGGTAGCCGTACTCCTCAAACACGCCATAGCGCAGATGAGCCCACTCGTGTGTCAGCACCTTGCCTGAAACACAGCAGATGAGCCCACTCATGTGTCAGCACCTTGCCGAGATAGTCAACAAGTTCAAGATACTGACTAACCAAGGAACTCATGGGTCATTGCTTTTTGGAATTCGCAGCCTACAGCACTGGACGGGGAATTTGTTGTTTGCCATAATATAGGTATGTAGAGTCAGTCTCATATGTAGTTATGTATCTTCCTCTTTTTAGTTTCTAAAACTCATCTAATTGCACTGCTGTGTATTGTAACCGAAGGATTTTTTTGGAACCATGCGAGAAAAAAAACACTATTCTTTAGAATTGTGTTTTTTCCATAGTGAAAAAATCCGTAAATAAAGGACTGATTTATGGCAACATGTAGTACCTACCTTGGTAGGTATGCCATGTTCTCTTGTATCAGTCCTTCATGTACAGTCTCTCTTGAAAGTATCTGTGCACTGTGATGGGAGCGCCACCCGGCCCATTCACGGTTGTGTGAAAAAGTTTGAGAGTCACTGAGTGTCTGACCCTACCAGGGATTGTGAAACGCAAGGGGAGCCGAGCGACCCGTCAAGGAGGTTCCGAGAATCACATGCCCCGGGCCAGCAGCACGATTACCTACTGTGCTCGACAGGTCGCTTGGGACCCCAATATCGGCTATTTCTTTAAAGGCGTACTGTCTTACACGAATTTTTACGCATCATTATTAAATTCACGCAATTTACGTATATTATGGTATGTTGGCTCACGTTCATTTTATTTTTAAACTCTTCACTCACTCACTCACTTCACTCACTCACTCACTCACTCACTCACTCACTCACTCAGTCTCTCACTCTCGCACTCTCGCGCTGACTCACTCTCGAACTCTCGCACTCTCGAACTCTCGCACTCTCGTACTCTCGCACTCTTCCTCTCGCTCTCACTGACTCACTCTCGCTCTCACTCACTCACTCTCGCTCTCACTCACTCACTCATTCACTCACTCTCGCTCACTCACTCACTCACTCTCGCTCACTCNTCCTACACGGTCACGCAGTGATCTTGCCCTACACGGGCGAGGGTTAACGGTCAAAGGAAGAGCTGAATGCCTTTCTTCTTGTGTATCTCAGGAGGTGAATGCAGCTTGCTTTGTCATCCAAAAGGCTATTCATCCACAGAGCTCCGTAATTTGTGATTGCGCATTATTTCTGCTCGCAATCTTGTTGGGAATGCAATTCAAGCCGGCTGAAAACAGACCAGCTTTTCCTCCCCTGAACACTGAGCCTGCAAGCACTTAGCCTAATATTGCTTCAGACATAACGCATGAGCGCACTCTGTGATTCAAATGAAGTCATCCGTTCATTCCCGGAGCGTGCCCCGCTGAGATGCGAATTGCTGTACCGAGATTGCTGCCTGGCTGGGGCTCTGAAAATCAATACGGAGCAGCATAGTGCAGTGGTGCTAGTTATAGGTATTGCACATTTGTTTCGTTTGAGAACAGTATTGCATGTTTTGTGTGTTTTCTAGCAACAAAAACAATGTATATGAACTTCATATATGTTAATATATCCGCTACCTGCATTTTATCACTCGATCATTGCCAGTAGTAGAGGTGCAAAATATAGCATGTCTGCCATCAACACACAAAGATAATAATTTGCATGTAACCGAAGGATTTGGAACTATGCGAAAAAAATACCTATTCTTTAGAATTGGGTTTTTCACGTAGTGAAAAATAATTTGGAGTAAAATGGTCTATCAAAAGTTACGCTTTGGTTTGACTGTCTTACTATGGGAAAATGTCGACTTTCTCTTTAAATTATCGCAATCAGAAAGCAATGTTGTGTTTTTCTATGATACTGCGCGATGATTAAGTCAAATATGACTTCATTCATTGATAAACATGAAATATAGACACTCAGTAGTAATGACTGTCTATCCATCATATACCTGTTTACATCGCACTAAATATGTTTCGCGGAATTGTTTCAACGAATTTTCTTTCTGCTTTTTCGGCCGTAATTTCCCTAGATTTGAGGTAGCGTTATTCCACTTATTCGGATCTACTTCTTTACGCGTGCAGTGTGCTGCATAGATGTGATGAAATAATCCTAGGGTCGGTGCAACGGATAGAGGGGGTCAGGAGGCTTCTGGCCACAGTCCTGAAGTTCGGGGAAAACATGATTTTGCCCCCTTCCATAATTTTTTCCAACTCCAAGAAGTTGGTTCTATTTTGTCTTTTTGGCCGAAAAAAGACCGACGGCCCCGTGGTGCCCCCAGCCAGCCTAAAGAAATCCTCTAAGACCGACAGAACGCCCTCAGTTGGCCTGAGGGAGTCCTCAAAAGGCCCAGGCATCAAAATGGGCCTGCTCGACGTTCTTTGCGACTATTTAGAGGGCTCTGCAAAATAAAGTGGCCTAAGTCCGAGGAGATACCTACCATTTCGCGCCATTGTTTTGAAAATGGCCCTTTGGTCGAAGGGGTCCCTGGGTTTCTTCCCCTCCCCCATCCCCATCCGTCGCCACTGAATAACCCGTGTGTGTATTTTCGTCGTGTGATACCGTGATACAGCTTTGAAAATCAGTTGTAGGTATGCGCTTTGCTGCACTTTTCCATAGTTTGGTTTTGTTTTGTTTCTGTTTCGACAACTGGAAAACAGCTTTGTTGATGTGAGTTTTTATAGAGCTTTATTGACAAATCTCACAGGTGCGGCACAATAAAGCGTTGGGGTGGGTGATTTGGCGTCTGACCACCACCCACGAAGAAGATGGCGCTCGCATCCTCAGGGGTGACGATTTCCGGAGCATCTTCTTTTTCTGATGATGATTTTGGTTTAGGGGGCGCCGCAGCTACTGGCTATGTGACACCCAAAGCATCTTTTTTCTGCAAAAAAGGCAAACAAGAGTCAGTAGAAACAAAGAAACAAAGAACGAAGAACAAAGAACGAAGAACGAAGAACAAATAACGATGAACGAAGAACGAAGAACGGAGAACGAAGAACAAAAACACGAAAACACGAAGACACGAAGACACGAAGACACGAAGACACGAAGACACGAAGAGACAATTAATGCTGAATTTAAACTGTTTTTCAATTAAGCTGGTTTTAACCTGCTTGAATTAAAAAAAAGCCAATGGCTTGCATAACTCGATTTGAGTAGGCGTTTTCCAACCCTTGGACTTTGAATAGCTCATTCTGTCCACAAGGTAGGTACACATCATTGGTCTTTGTGGGTTAGGGCGTACAGCTGCTTGGCACAGACTATTATAGAGTTCAGTGGCACACTGGCACATATAAATCAGAATACTTACTTTTGTATGTTATCAGCTGGTGTAAGGCTTATCAAGATGTTAGCACATTTTTCAGAAAGGCCTCCCTGTGGTACAGATCACAACACAATCATACTTCAGTCTACACACCACTTCAAAGTTCAATACCACTTATATCTTCTGACTTTAAATTATATTAAAACCAAAGCAAAGTGCAGCTAACACAGTGCCTTCGAAAAACGAAACATCAAGCTTGTCCGGACAACACTCTACTATCAGTCAAGGCCCTATATACTCATCAGTTATTTGCATTGCTTATAATAAAGTGCGCCATCTCTGTCTTCGACGCCCTCAGTACGCTGTGGGCAGCTTGTAGCTGATTGGTCAAGCTTTAACCGACGACCAATCAAAATGGGCGAGACATCCGCCGTCCTGAAAGATCGTTCAGATGTTCCCTAGATTCGGTTGCAGTACAGCTTTTCAAAAGCTGTACTGCAACCAAATCTGAGATATTCAGGCATAGTTTAGAGAAATATCGATATGAAACACCGAACATCCAAGGAACCTAGTTTTACCAAAAGTTATTGAATATCTTTTAAAACATGCTGTTTAACTTGCGAGTAGGTAAAAAATAATCAAAAAGGAATAAAGGAGTTGCTCTGTATTTTTGTGAGCACTAACAGCAATTTGTAAACAGACTCAACCGCTCATTTGAGGCTAGGGAAGTTCCAGCAGAAAAAGCCAAAAAAGTATCAATACCTGGAAAAAAAAAAAATCCGCGAAAACGATCATATATAGTGCAATATTAGGTCATATATGACCGTGATAACCCCGAACATTTACATAACAACGGGCGCTAGAGTATTAAGGATAATAAATGCTTCAGTTGATGCTTGAGTCATTGCACCACCAAAATCCATCAGCTGAGACAAAAGGTGTCTCAGCAATATAACAGCTCTGCGCTGTTTACCCTTGGGCATTTATTTCTTATAAAAAATATACAGATTTGGAGACAGCAGTGTTTACTTTCCGCAACTACAACGTCAGGGCTTCGCCAGGCATGTGTCAATGCAGGTGAACTAACAAATGAAATGGGCTGCAGCAGTGCTCCTGTTTGCATGACGCCGGAGATTTGTTGACACAACACGCTGCTGGGACATGCTGTACACACGCATGCTACCAGCATGTGTGATAAGTTGCAGGCCTTAGTTATTATTAGGCAGGCCCCAGTTAAATTAAAGCCCCAGTTAAGTTTCGTTAGTTTATAATTGCGTCGAATTTGGGTGGCGACTCGGATGCGTAAAAATATAGGAATGCAAGAAGGTATAAAAAGTCATTTTGGATTATGTTGGCATTCAGCAGTATAAGTACGTTTTTTTTTAATGCGTTCGATTTTGTTATAGATCTTGGATGACTGCAACTGCTTTTTAAAACTGTAGTATATACAGAAGAGATAACGCTCAGATGAGCCTCTCACCAAGGTGGTAAGGGGTTTACATTTTCCTCTCTAGACAGGGAGATGAATGATGCAATGTTTGGAGTCTCTCCTTTCGAATAGAGGAACGGAGAGAGCTCACGACCCGCTCTATACCAACATGCTAAGATGCTGACGGTAACTAAGTGACTGAATATATCGAGAGCGATCGGCGTCTCAGCGAAGCAGCGCTGTCAGTGTCACGTATATGGAGCGGAACGGAAAAATAGCGGCCGAGTGTTCTGACTGACAGTTGAGTAGGGGGAGCTCCGCTCCCAGATCAACTCTTGTTCGAATATGCTGCAAGGTTCCAGTTTTAGTAACGGCTACGATCTGTTTCACGATAACCGTTTTTCATTTCAACCGGAGGTAATCAAGTATGTCGCTGATTGCACTCATTGTATTGTATACACGAAATTTTCGGTGGAGAAGAAGACCAAATTCAAGACTTGAAACTGACTACCCACAGTCAAGCTAAAAAAACGCAGTTTTTGTCCCAAGTAGAAGTAAACGTAGATCTTTATAAGGCCTTTTCCATGTCATATTATGGCTGATGGACTATTAAGAGAGTTAAAAGTCGAGTTCAGGCCATGTAAATGGTGTGTTGATGTCCCGACCGAGTTACATACGTTTGGCATCTGTTTTTTTTTTTTCATTCTTATTTTACAATCATAACTGAAAACACTAGATTAGCGGTATATGCCAGATACGTTTATAGATATATTGGCGCCACTTTATATATCTACATGTGCTTGTAATCAATATGAGACCACACTCCAAAGGCCATGAGCGAACAGGGGCATGGGAGTAGAAATTAATGTTCATGTTGAGGTTGACTGGTGGTAGATCCATAAAGTCTGTTTTTTCACTTCACGAATTTTGTCGACTCGTCTTTTAAATGGTGCAAAAATTATTTTCTATTGATCATTGTTATATAAAACGGACAGACAAAATGTACACACGGCCCCGCCCCAAAATGTCCCTTGGATGATTAAAATTGCATCTCTCCTACAACAAATGGTGTGGATTCTTCAAAACAACGTTCAAGCTGGTGTGAAGCTTTCTACACCAACCACATACAAAATTACACCCATGAACAGGGGGCACCATGGCACCATGACACTGCCCCTGCAACGTCATCGTCACCGTCACCGTCACCGCCCTCCCCCGTCCCGCCCTCCCGCGTTTCACCGCCCTCCCCCGTCACCAGCCCGTCCCGCGGGGGAAACAGCCCTCCGGCCGTCACACCAATGCACCGCCCTCCCAATACACAGCGGCACCGCTCCCCATCACCACCCCTCCCATCACCGCCCTCCCACGTCACCGCCCTCCCCATCACCACCCTCCCCATCACCACCCTCCCCGTTCCACCCTCCCCCGTCACCGCCCCTGCCGTCACCGCCTTTCGGCTGCACCGGCTAACGATCGCACAGTACGGCATATACGGCCACCGCTGGCTGGAGCGTGCAGCTAATGGTGCGACTGTGTGCCGCGACGGTCCCTCGACAAACAGAACACGACGATCAACATTCAGCGGGCCGGTCACTGCCACCAGTCACTGCTACCGCGCGGCCGGCCAGCCGAGGTCACGATCACCAGGTCCCCTGGACGGGGAGTGGGGGGGGGGGTGATGATACACAAATTGTCCACAGTTACAGTGGTCCCGTCACTGAGGTGGATAAGGGTGGTATCGTGAATCAGGTGTATCCCTCGAATACGATGTTCTGTAAGGATCACGACGAACGGCAGCACTAGTAGCACGACGGGAACAGTGAATCTTGTTTACCGTTTTCACTCCGGATAGACACAATCAGCCAATCGGACAATTAATTTTGAAATTAAACAGCAGGGACAGCCTTTGGAATTTTCTCTAGATGGCTGGAAACAATAAATTAATGCCGTGTCACTAAGCGGCTGTTCCATTTGAGCTTGTATAATTACATACCTACATTGACTGGAGGGCAGCTGTAAGGCCGGGCAGAGCGCATGACTGTGCGCTCTCTCTAGAGTCCCGGCCACTGCTCGGCCGCCACTCACTCCATGTCCCCAGGTGAGCCCCAGGTGAGCCCCAGGTGAGCCCCAGGTGAGCCCCAGGTGAGCCCCAGGTGAGCCCCATGGTGCAAGCCCCAGGTGAGCCCCAGGTGAGCCCCAGGTGAGCCCCAGGTGAGCCCCAGGTGAGCCCCAGGTGAGCCCGGAGCCTTCTCAGAGCAGCGGCCCAGCACTCGCTCCCAGCCCATTGGCCGGTCGCCTTTAATACCGCGCCACATCAAAGGAGAGCTCGGCCTCTGGTCCGACATTAGTCCCAGGGAGAGAGGAAGGGAGGGAGAAGGAGAGAGAAAGGGAGGTGGCAGGCTCATTGGCGCTGGAGCCTGAGCTGTGCGCACGAGCTGGTTCAAAGCGGTCCGGCGCTCATCGACTCATTTGCGGCTTCACGGCTGATATAAATTTCCTGCAGCCAATGTGCTTACCAAGCCGATACAAAGCTAGTTACAAGTTCCGTTCCGCGAGCTAAACCATTGCTTTCCTTTTTGGACTTTGTTTGTGAACCCTTAAACAATCAAATTAGCGATCTTGTTCGTCTGAAGCAAAGACGTGGAGTACGTTTTTGTACTTGCACTTTGGCCAAATGGCTGATTATTTGGTAGTGAAAAAGGCCATTATATGATTGTAAGAACATTTTCAAAAAGCTTCCGAGATTGAGGCTGAAAATATAAGCAGACTAGCTACCGCAGGTGTCGTTTGTGTTAACAGGGTTCACTGAGTTCACATACAGGGTCAGAACACTTGTTTATATTCTTTTAAAGCCATTATCCTTTTATTGATTTAGGACAAAGAATGTCATAGATACGATAGACTAAATCGTTCCGATTAAGTGTTGTTCAGATGATGCCTGATTATAAGTTTCACGCAACATCTGCTGCTAACATTATGTTAATCTAGCACTGGCTGATAGCTGCAGTGATGGTATATGTGCTGGGGTAATAATTTGACAACTGTCGCACGTCGTTACGTCACAGTTTTATCAAACGAAAATGAGCTTCACCAACTTCTGTTTATTACACAGTCTCAATATACCAATGTCATGATTAGCCCGTAATTTATCAAATCCAAGCTGTGGTTTGAGTGATGCGTTGGGTTCAACTCAACGAAAATGATCCAACTATTGGCTTCGAAATTGACAGCTAATGGTCTCTGCACAAAATCAATAGCAGCGCTACCCCTTCATTAGCACCGAATGTTGGATTCAAATGGGCAGCAATGCTGCAATGAGCAAA